>CM035406.1:125290286-125295286 GCA_020310875.1 Ceratopteris richardii
AATGGCCACTCTCTCAGCTGGTGCCATGTATGTATCCATGTATCGTGGTCTTTGAATGAAACGATCCGCTGTCACAGTCACGAAGTGCTCTCTATAGTGTTGCCTCTTTGTGGGAAGAGGCTCCTGTGGTGCTATCCATGTCTCCCTGACGTGTATCTGTAATAGATCCTGACGGATGATCCTATTCCTCTCCGAACGAGAGAGAGTAATGTGGGGGGAAGAGAGGTCATACTGAAAGGGGGGAAGGTCGGTAATGCTCATGCCATGGTTTGCTAACCATGGTAAGTCTGTGCATACCATACTCTCTCATGCCCTGTCTCTGCCAAAAGTCTGGAGCTCTCAAATGCAAGCCTGGTGAGTCGGCTGGTGGGGAGCTCTCTGACCCTCAGAATAAAGGTCACCAACTGGAAGAGGGCCTCCACTAGCATCGGTGGTGTGCCAAGCTCAGCTCGTATAATGTCATGTGGAACGGAGGGCTTGCTTCGCAGCAAGCGCGAGATCATGATGACCTTGGGCCTCTCAATCTGCGTCCACATTGCCTCCGTGATCCTAGGTGCCCAAACTGCTGCTGCATACATCAATGCGGGTGTCACTAGAGTGTCAAAGAGCCACCCCTTAGTCCGGGGCTCCTGAAAATGTGTCTGAAAGCAATGTCTCTCCAATCCTGCAAGTGCCGCATAGCCTCGCGTCTATCTATCTCTCGCTGCCTGTGCCATGGAGAATACCCTTGTGCTACCTGAGAAGGTGACACCTAGGTAGACGTAGGAGTCCACTACCTCTATCTGTCCTCCAGCTGCAGTGAAAGAGGTGCGATGGCGTACTGTCCTGGAGGTATGGAAAATCATGACCGTGGTCTTGCCAAGGTTCACTGTGAGTCCTCTCTCCGTGCAGAAGGTATCGAGTGCCTGTAAATGTGACTGCAACCCCTCCTGTGACTCTGAAAGCAAGACAATGTCATCAGCATATAATAGAATGTGTACTTGCGTACCTCCGAGGTCTCCTCCTAGCCCTCCTGCTCGCTGTATATACTCAGTGATCTCGTCGATGTAGAGACCGAAGAGAGTGGGTGAGAGAGGGCAACCTTGTTTCACACCAATGGTGCTAACAAGGCTGTCTGATAGGCCGTCGGGGCAGCGTTCCCTGCCTGTGACTCGTGCATACAGAGCATGGATGGCCCATAGCATGTCTGATGGTATCTGTAACTCCTGGAGCCTCCGTAGTAGTCTCTCTCGAGGAACCATGTCGAAGGCTTTGCGGAAATCCACAAAGCAACAATATAGTCTCCGCTTCCTCGCCTTCGCGCTCTCAATCAAGCAACGAAGCACGAAGATGTGGTCGATGGTGGAGAGAGAGAGAGAGAGAGAGAGAGAGAGAGAGAGAGAGAGAGAGAGAGAGAGAGAGAGAGAGAGAGAGAGAGAGAGAGAGAGAGAGAGAGAGAGAGAGAGAGAGAGAGAGAGAGAGAGAGAGAGAGAGAGAGAGAGAGAGAGATGTATGAATGTACATATGTATCTGGGTGTGCATTATGTATGCATGTAAATACATACATATATGGCCTCTCTCTCTCTAAAGTAGCCTCAAGAGAAGGTCTCACACCTCAAATGACAACTTGGGGATCCTAAAAATGATCAAGCCTTAGTATCAAGTTTACCTAGGATACCCTTGCCTATATTCCCCTACCTATAATCGTCTAGAGTGCCATAGAAACACTACTTCAAAAGTGCATGGATGGACAAAACCATACTCTTTATACTTGCTCTTATTAAGAAATTCTGAAATATTTGCTATTTTGTCTTTGAATTTTTTATTACACTTCTTTGTTTTGTGCAATCCTTTCTCACATTTCCCACCACATGAAGCATGAACTTACAAGGAGAAATTTTGAAAACAAATAATGAGTTTTGTCCTCTTAATTTTAATAACACTCATTGCTTGCTCTAATGAATCGTAGGTTGTGTAAAAAGGTTTCTTTCTTTGTAGCTCGCTTAATTTGAATAATGCTTTTGCAATCTAGTTTGTAGCGTCTTGTGAACGATCCTTAACCTTGATGGCATATAAACTCAATGTTTGCAGATTTGGTTAGCTCTTGAATTCTACAAGTAATAAATTATCGATTGAGGGCTCTTTATGAGTCTCAACAACTTCAATAATCACTTGAATCCCAAGCTTTGGGATCTTCAAGATAAGTGCTATAAATATTTTCTTCAAAATTGAAGAATCTATAATGTATGATGCACGAGTTGAAATTCAACTTTTGTATTGCATTGCACACTCAATATAGAACTGAGAATATATATATATATATATATATATATATATATATATATATATATATATATATATATATATATATATATATATATATATATATTTTTTTTTTTTTTTTTTTTGAATACGAGTTTTTAGCTTATCTTTCATGATTCCAATATGTCATAACTTAGGATTCATGTAGTATGTTGATCTAAACTATTGACTTCACTTGTAAATTGAAAATAAAGTTTCATCATTCATGATTCAAAAAGAGAAAAATGCAATCCAAGATTTACTATACACCATATTAATTTGAAACACAAACTCTAGATATGGTTTAAAAATAAAATTTCATTCATAAATAATTGATCATGAATAGTTGATTCGAAGTCAACAAATTAGTCCAACTTATTCATCAACTTGATTCAAGAACTCAACCAGTTGGTTTTTTTCTCACACACACACACATATATATGAATACGAATTTTTAGCTTATCTTTCATGATTCCAATATGGCATAACTTAGGATTCATGTAGTATGTTGATTTGACTTCACTTCAAAGCCACACGGGGACGCGTCCCCGGGTCCTAGGGACGTCAAGACGTCGTCCCCTCAAGCAAATATCTCGGGACGCCTAGCCGGGACGGCTGGTGTCCCCTTGCACCAGCCTGAAACAGCAAACAGTCCTTGGGACGCGTCTCTGGGACGGATTCTTGTGATGACTCTGTTTGGGATGCAAATCTGGGACAACTGTAGTGTTGGGATGATTTTTTTGGAAGAAAACTTCGAATTTTTTTGGGCCTCTCTTTTAGAGTTTCTAAAGCTAATATTAGGAGTCTCTAGAACCTTCTTGAGGTCCATAAGAAACCATAAATAGAGGCCATTTCTCCTTCCAATTTTTCTCCTTGGATCTCGATTCTCATATGTATGGAGGCTTAAGCTACCTTCAGCCATATTTGGCAACCCTCTCCACCCACTTATCCCTCTCTTCACCCTTTTCCTCTTTCTCCATACTCAATACATTTATGTTTGTCTTTAGATTTGTTGGTTTTACTTTCTGGAATCTCCACTAGTTGTATCTGTTGATCCATAATATGATGCAACATTTTTTTGCTCTCAATGCTCATGATAATACAATATGTATATGAAATTTGTATATGATGATGTTGATGTAGAATCTTTTGCTTTTTTGAGATGATGAAATATATATGACAATCTTGAATGTTCAAACTTCAAAGTGCTTGATACATGTTTCTACTTGAAAACCACTTTTTTTTTCTATAGTTTTGTTCTTATTGATCCTCTCATATGTTAACACATTCATTGTGCATTATTTGTTTCATATTTTTGAAAAAATCAGCTTTTCTAGCGCCGTCCCGTGGACGTGTCCCCGAGACACCCTAGGCTTCGTCCCCGTCTTGGGGACACCACCGTTCTCGGGACCCGTCCCCATCCCTTGGTGACATTGCTTCACTTATAAAGTTTCGTCATTCATGATTTAAGAAGAGAGCAAAATGCAATTCAAGATTTGTTATACACCATATTAATTTGAAACGCAAACTCTAGATATGGTTTAAAAATAAAATTTCATTCATAAATAATTGATCATGAATAGTTGATTCGAAGTCAACAAATTAGTCCAACTTATCCAACAACTTGATTCAAGAACTCAACCCGTTGGTTTTTTAGAAGTCTTCACATTAGGACTACGACCATTAAAGCTTGCACATATTCGCACATGCTTCTAACACGATCAAGGGAAACCATAACTTATCAAAGTTATGCACGATAATGTTTGAAATGTGATACTTTATTTACTCATTTGACGAAAAAACTTGTATTTTCATTTTTATTTTGAAAACCTAATGTATTGCTTTTTAGTGAGTTGTCTCATTTTGGATTTGTATATTTTAATATCTTCTTTTAGTATTATTCATGAAATATGTTGTCATATTCTTTAATGAAGTGAATGTGGTTCTTATCTTTAGATTATAAGTTCAAATAAGGATATATTTATCAACATATACAACATGAAGATTCAAGTTTTGACAAAATTAAAATGACACGAATCACGTTAATGTGACGTGGTCATCCATCTTACTCAATGATCCAACTAAGAAGAATTATATCACCAATTTGAAGAAGGGTGATGAGAGCTTCACAAAAGGTACTCGCAAAAGTAGGACAAGACACATTTATGCGACACGAATCACGTTAATGTGACGTGGTCATCCATCTTACTCAATGATCCAACTAAGAAGAATTATATCACCAATTTGAAGAAGGGTGATGAGAGCTTCACAAAAGGTACTCGCAAAAGTAGGACAAGACACATTTATGCTGAGGTCTTTCAACTTTGCCAGGAGAGAGAGAATTGAAAAAATGTAGAGAGCTTTCACATGAAAGTGTGAAAAATGTTAGGAGAGCACTAGATTATACCCTTTGACTAAATCAATCAAGATTATTGGAGAGCACTAGATTATACCCTTTGACTAAATCAATCAAGATTATTGGAGAGCACTAGATTATACCCTTTGACTAAATGTTAGGAGAGCACTAGATTATACCCTTTGACTAAATCAATCAAGATTATTGGAATGTGTTTCGGATTACAAGATTACCTCGTAAGGAAAACGACACAAGAATAAGCAATTCATACAAGAAGTCCCTCAACGCTTGATTGATAGGCATGGACAATAGGACTAGATAGGATAAAGGAAATCTCATAACTTAGGATTGTAGGTATGAAACA
>CM035406.1:125297786-125305286 GCA_020310875.1 Ceratopteris richardii
ACTTTTCCATTATCAATATCATCAATATTGACATTAAATTATTATCATCAATATCTTCGTCCGAGTTACGACGAGTTGTTAGGTGTGTATACCCTATCAACTATGCTTTTTCTGTAATTTTTCCTATGTTTTGTTTGCATTTGGTGCTAGGCTTCATTATGGCTGAGTTTGCCCATCACTTCCGGAAGTGATAGAAACTCAGTTCGCAGAGCTTCTTGTGAGTTCATGCTCGTGGTGTGTGTGCGTTGTGGGGTGTGTGTGTGAGCATGCATTCATTCTGAGCTCTATACCCACTATTGGGCACTGAGGACGTTAGTGGGGATGTCATAGTATTGAGTCGGTACTGTGCATAGTGGAGCTGATACGCTATATAGTCTTGTGGTTGACTACCATGAGCTTGTAGTTGCACTTTCCTGTGTGGGTGAATTTGGGGTTTACCTGGATTCATTCTGGTATATATAATTCATGTAAGTAAAAATTTACAAGCTTATAATCATGAATATTCAAATTATATCGTAATTTGTAAATATTAGACTTGAAACTTGCTTGAAGAGGAGCTATGTTTAGACCTTTTGATTCTAGCAACTTGAGATTGCAATGACAATACACCAACTTCTCAAGTTGTGATGGTCTCAAATAGTTTCTTTTTTTGGTGTGAAATAATGCCCATGTGCTCCAAGATCCTCTTTGCAAGGCCTGTGCTACAATCATGTGAAAGAATCCACAATGCTAATCTTCTTTGCATTGAGCAATTATTCATCATTCATCATTCATCATTGAATGAGTCATGATCATGATTCATTCATAAACTGATATAAATATAAAATCAATTATAAATGCCATATATATATATATATATATATATATATATATATATATATATATATATATATATATATATATATATATATATATATATATATATATATATATATATATATATATACACACACACACACACACACACACACACAGTGTATACACATACATACATACATACATACACTTAGTACTTACCAACAAATGAGTACTCCCTCCATACATCTCCCACCATGTCACGTGTGTAATTTGGTTCTCTCTTAACCTTGCAGTGGGCTTCCCCAAAATAACGCTGATGGGTACGAAATTGAAGCCTTTCTCCAATTATGTGTGCAAAGTCATGTCTATCTTTTTATATAATCTATCCAGCTATCCTCAAGCTCAATGTCAGTATATTGTTGCTCTGTTCTCCACAATGGTGGAGAATGTGGGCAACAACATGGATTGGTTTATGAAACCAATCCCATGTTTGCTGCACAGCATCACATAAAGCTGTCTCTCTATCGAGAAAATAAACAAAAATTTGTGAATTGTATCATGTATGTAAAGTTTAAATTGTAGAATCTAATCTAAAAGAACAAATTTACAAAAGCACTTACTCATCATTATAAAGACCTTTTACTTTTTGAATGCATTCGTGTATACCGTGAAGGTACTCATATACAAGTCCAAGTGTGTTGCCCTCCATATCCGTGATTTGAAGTACAATATACAATGGTTGAAGAGCAAATATTAACACCTTTGCCTTTGATCAAAATGCCTCATCCTCCATGACAATGGATGAGAATGGTGTGAATTAAAGGATCATTCACTTTCACCTCAGAGATCTGGTACCATTCCTCTTCCAGAAGAGTACACAGAAGTCCTTTCGTGACCCTCAATACTTTATCAACAACTATGAACATGTGACAAAACCGTGTGACAAAGGGCTTTTGAAAATCCAATTGGCTATGGGCACGAAAGATGTTGAGAACTTTAGGTCGACTCGTGACAAATTTGACAAATTTGGCTCACCAATGGCATGTGGCCTATATCTTCCATCATGAGATCAAGACTATGTGATGCACATCGTGTCCATTGAAACACAATTCCATCCATTGTCGGTCATCGCCTGCATCACATTATCAACACCCACATCTTCTATGTCCTTTACATGAGAAAAGATAAATTCACCAATCACAACGGTTAGCACTGTTGTTAACAACATTTTAGCAACGTCCAAGCAACGTGTTGCTATCGTGTTAGCAACATAGCAACGTTTGCGCCTAGACGTTGCTAAAACGTTGCGAACATGAATTTTTTTTTCGTTTTTTTTTTTAGTATTTTGGTACTCTAGGCATCTTATAGCTAGTATATGACGAAATGCATCCCTTTACACATATAAATAATACACACACACACACACACATATATATATATATATATATATATATATATATATATATATATATATATATATATATATATATATATATATATATATAATGAAGTAAAAATAGATATGTGACATGTATATATATTACACACATGCATACATATATACATACATTCATGCATGTGCATGCGCATCCATGCGCATCCATGCATGCGCATCCATGCGCGCGCATGCATGCGCATGTCCATGCGCGCGCATGCATGCACATGCATACATGCTTGCACATGCATGCATACATGCTTGCATACATACATACATATAAGTAGATACATACATGCATATTACATACATACATACATATAACATACATACATACATATTACATACATAGACATGCATATTTGTAATTACATACATTCAAACGTACCTATATAGTATAGTATAGATATACATGGACATATTTAGTATAGATTATCGAGTCTAGATTAGTCCTTACACAATTCAGTATTCACGAGTGATGTCAGTGCTAAGTAGTGAGATCAATCATCGTAGAAAAGTACCCTTGGCTTTGAAGGGCCAAGGCCAAGCATGAAACTTTAGTCCAAGCTCTATAATTGCATTAGGAGGAGAACATGGGAAATCCAAAATATTTGGGTAGCTTAAGGTGATAAGGCCCATAAAGAAAATCATACATAAATAAATGTCTACACTTTTATAGATTTTTATGTCTTCCTCAATTTTACCATGTTTTTTAATTGTATGTATAAGACATTTTGGACACAATTTTAAATAATTGTTTATCCCTCCTAAGGAAAACATAGTTTTGGGTATTTTTTGGATTACAAAAAAATGCATGCAAAGCAACGCGTTGCGAACGTAGCAAAGTTGCAAACTATTCGCAATGCTTTGTGATGCAACTATGTAACTTTGCTTGGTGCATGTGTAGGTATGGCACATGAGAACATAGTGCCCTTGCATGAAGAGACTAGAATGTTGTAGACATTCCTCTTCCTCATGTCTGACCAACCATCACATACAATAGAGCAGCCATGTGTTTCCTAGGAGGTCCTCAATGGCAACATCTCTAGCTCCAGTAATTGTGATTGCTTATGGAGCTCATAAGTGCACAATTTTTGTGATGTTGGACCCTCCCAAGGAACCCCTATCTTACTCACAGATCTCATGGCCCTCTTCCATGCAACTATGTTTGCCACGTTGAAAGGGATGCCACACAAGATAAAGAGCTTTGTGAGCTCGAGTAGCCTCTTCCATAACTTGCTTTTGCAAGCCCACCTTCATAGTACAAAGGTGAGATTTAAATCGCAGATTTAAATCGGGATTTAAATCGTTTAAATCGTAGAGATTTTAAAAAATGAAAATAAAAATTGAGGTTTTTATTTATCATGAACGATTTTTATTTTATTATGTACTTTGTCAATTATCATGATATCTAAAAGTCTATGCAAATCTCATTAGCAATAGCAATTACCATTCCTATTGAATGGTATTGACAGCCCTTATACATATAAAGTAGAAGTCTTTTTTGGAGAGTGCAGAATACAAAGTTTAAACAAAAAAAAAAAACGATTTTTATTTTTATGGGGGGAAAAAACGATTTTTATTTTTATGAATAAAAATCGTTCCTTAGAGATTGAAATCGCGATTTTTTACGATTTTTGAAAAATAAAAATCGTACGATTTTTTAAACTATGCCCACCTTGGTACTCCCTCTCACTAATATGTTTGTCTTTGGAGCTTGAGCCTTGCCTCTAGGATGGGGAAATGCAGAGATACTTGCACTACTCATGCTCTCTGTTCGTGCCACTTTAGGTGGAGGGCTTGGAGGGAAACAATGTGATCACCACCATGAGCACTTGGATATCGTCATTGATGGTATGTGATGATGGAGGAGGAAGAATGCCACCCACTCCTTGGCTTAATTGAATATGAGCTGATAACTCATTAATTACCTTCCGAGTGATGGGTGCACATTGGCCAATACCTCCACCCTTCAATCCAAGTAAGTGGGCTTTGATACGAGAATCAATACCTACATAAAAGCCCACACAATACTTGCATTGCCATTGATTATGTCCAATGGGCTTCACATGCTTACGGATGATATCGAGGGTTCTACCCATATAGATTCTATAAGGCAAGTGCCAAGGGGCAAATAGTGTCAGTGTGAAGCTTGAAGAAAGGGGCAAATAGAGAAGGTTGAAGCAAAGGGCAAATAGGGAAGAATGAATTTCAAAGCAACTTGCAAGGGGCTGATTGTGCTCACCTTATGCTCTAACTTCTTCCTAGTGCAAGCTCTTGAAGATGAGTGTGCAAGAGAAGAAAAAAAACAACTAACGCATGGGCTTTTGCGGGAAGCGATTTCGAAAACAGCCGTTGATAGGTCTTTTGATGACAACGGATTTTTTTGAAAAAAAATTTGCATAAAATAGTTTAAAATCAATTATGGTTGGGATTATGACATATGTTTAAACATTGGCTCTTATTTCTTTGTATGAGGACATTTGTTCTTTTCTTGTGATATTGCTATAATTTACTTTTTAAAAGAGAAATATTTGAGGATGCTTGAAAATTAAAACATTTGTGAACACATTACAACAATACATGACGTTAGAGTGTGAGCGATCAACATGAATAAAGTGATTGCAAGGCAAGAGATTGTCAACATCACACTCCATCAGTTTGAAGTTTGAATTCATTTTTTTTTCGTTCCTTCACTTTATCCATGCCAAGCAATAGAGAGCCATGGACTTATGTAGAACTTCAAGGACTCTTACTTCAAAAAGAGCAAACTAAAAAGAAACTAGCTTTTTTTATGATCACATCTATATCTTGAATATAGAATGCTCTTTGAAAGCATTAAGCAATGGCAGTCAAGACATGTGCCCATCATGGGCTCTAACTTCTTCTCCACTATATCCTTTGTTTGCGTAGCTCACTAGTCAACTCCTCATATGAAGGACCTCTCCATCAATATCCCAATGTGCTCACTAACTCCATGGCTTCCTTCCATGCAGGTGTGCGTGCAACATTAAAAGAGAGGCCACGTTGTATGAAAAGCTTCATTATACCTTGTTTGGTCTCAAGCTCTCGCTTCCTATGAAAATCCGCACATACGGATGCCGAAGAAATTGATCCTCTAGCCACCTTCATCAGTGGGTGAGTGTCACCCTGAAGATCGATGGTATCATGTTCATGCTCATCATTCTCTCCACTAGAGGATCCCTTATGATTCTGATGTGCTTGAGCATCATGTGGAGGAGGATCACAGGAGCTGATAGAGGTGGAGGTGGGCCGAGAGCTCTCTGGATACTTTTTGGCTTCCCTTTGAGTTACCCACTCAAGGAGCCAATCCTTGATGTCAACTTGCATAGGCTGCTTGCATGCTGCAATGCCCAAGCCACTAAGTTTGGCAAGGTGGGCTTTGATATGATCTGCCCACCACCCCCTTTGTAACCACATAGGTTACATGTCCATCTCTCACTCCCACCCGATCCAAACTTCCCTTGGCTAGACACGTACTTCCAACAATTTTGCTTTGGTTTAGGCATGGTGAGTCTCCCTCTCTCTCTCTCTCTCTCTCTCTCTCTCTCTCTCTCTCTCTCTCTCTCTCCCTCCCCCCCCCCCCCCCCCCCCCCCCCCCCCCCCCCCCCCCCCCCCCCCAAAAAAAAAAAAAAAAGTATTAGGTGGCCACTATCTGCAGAGTCAGAACCACATCTCCCCAGCCTTTTCCAGCCCTATATAGCTTTGTGTAGCGATATACTTTTATTTCATTTCATCTTCTACAAAGGGTTACTACACTTGTACATGGTTTTTGTCTCATAGGCCAAGTTTGGCCTCCAAAGGACGTTAATATGACTTTCTTTCTTTCTTTCTCTCTCTCTTCTCGAGGCTCGGCTGATGGCTCCCGGCTCTGTGCTCCTTGGAGGCTGGAAAATATGTGAAATGCCCTTTCGTGCGAGCCCGTTTCGGGCTCAAGGGAGAGGGTAAAAATTTTTGTTTGCAACGCAACGCGTTGCGTACGTTGCAAATCAACGCGGTTGTGTTGCAAACGTTGCAGATGCTACGCAACGCGCTGCGTTGCAACTATGATCTAGTCATATCCCACCTTACATAGGTCAGGACTCAGAATATCCAAAATATTAGAAAAAATATATATACAAAATTTGAAAAATAAATCACTTTAGCGCAACGTCTAGCTCCAAACGTTTTTCTCACCCGTTGCCGTTGCTGAAACATTGCTTTCCACTATGATTGAATCTCATCAAACATGATAGTTCAAGAATTAGGAGTCAAGACACAAAAAGACAGAAGCATGTATTGCTTATAAATAATCTATAATAAATCACAATGCTAAAAATAGAAAAAGAATAGATTTTGAATGCAATAATACCAAAGTATATACTTGGTTGAAGAGATAGATATACGTCAATAAAGGGATTCCCCAACACGATCCATATTTTCATAAACAAGCCTTACAGTGCTGCCCTCTATATCAATGATGCGCAATATGGACAAGGCATTCACCTCTCTCCAAAAGCTAACTCTCAACTTTCAAGCAGGAGATGCACATTGTCTCTGTTCTCTTGGTTGTATGACCACTCCATGCAATCCACTCTATGGTATATACATACACAGACATACAGAATGCACCTTACACACCGTACCTCCCTTGTGTCATACGGTTCCTTGAGCGCACCGAATTAACACGCTGCACTACTATGAAGACTTCTTAAGCGTCATCTTGGGTTAGAGAAGGTTTTACTAGCTTCAAGTCTTCCTAGGTGTCATCTCTGTCTATCTTGCTGTATGTAGTAATGTACTCTCTTTATTTCCAAGGAATGAATCGCTCCTTGTATGTACTAAATGTTGTGGGGGTGTTTTTGAGTGATTGATTGATTGATTGATTGTTGGTGTTTTAGGGTGGAAGAATCTAGCAACACAGTAATTAGCTGGACTTGTTACCATCTTCTTGAATAGATGGAGATTCTGAAGGATTTGCTGCTGCAAAGCAATGGTTGAGCAGCATTTGTATGTTTCAAGCAGTCTTGGTAATGTATCTCGAAGACACGATGATGAGTGTCAGAGTTGATGCTTCTCTAAGTAGCTATCGTTTTGATGGGAAATGAGGCAGTCTCTGTCACTTTGGATTATTTGTATAACGGTTAACCATTATCCATTTATTTGATTTTTGTACGACCTTTGAGGATCCTGTGTGCATTTTTGCCTTTGCTTGATGAAAGGGATCAGTTATGAATTGCAGGAGCGACGGTGGTTGATATCATATG
>CM035406.1:125312786-125395286 GCA_020310875.1 Ceratopteris richardii
TAATAGCATTGAATTTTGATTCCACATCATCTATCCTTTTTTTATTTTCGTGCTTTGTTGAAAGAAAGAGGATTACTCTTATCACGAACAAGGGATATAGCCATTGCATAACAATTTGATGAAAAAGACGCACCATGAGAACTTCAGTGAGTATTGATAAGCTAAAGATTCATCTAGTTTACTATCTAGCATAGTCTTTGCCAACCAAGTAAAATGTTTTCTCTCTCATCAAGTAAAATCGATCCATGGCCTCATTCAAAATATATCTAGGTTGAGAACTTCTTTGAATGCGAGCTAGCTACTTTTGACTGGTTGCTACTTAAAAGAGGTAGCAAAGTTTCATAAACATGATTTGGACTCATCATTGATAGCTCCTTAGTAAATGAAAGTAGAGGTTGAATTTCATACTTTAAAAGAAGTATATATTTGCTATCTAGAATGTGTTTAATTTGTAGATGCTACAAATGATAACCCTTTCATTTTGAATTGTAATCAACAAAAAATGATTTCACAAACTTATCATGAAATTTTGTGTTGTTGTTGAGGCACTAGTACATATGCCAAGCAACCAAATATATAATTGGACAGATGATGAAAGCATTCACATGATGAAAGATTTTGATCAAGGAGTAATGATAAGTTGAATATTTCATATCGGTTTTTCACTCCATACTACCATGTGCAGCTCCCATGTGAATGCTTTCACAATATATCGGGATTGCAATACTTTGATGGGACGTGCTATAATTTTTCTAGAGTACAAAAATGCTTTAGAATTCACTTTGAGTGTATATACCAATGAATATGTGGAAATTTATTTATAAAATTCATGAAGTATATGTATGATGCTATCTATACATAAGATCATATTGTGAAGAAATTGGAACATCACAATGACCAAGGTGTAATTTATGCTTACTATCTATTTACTATCTTTGGGAGAGGTAGAATATTACATATCTCCAAAATTACAAGCCCTTAGAAACATTGTTAGAAGGTAACCCACATCTAGAAAAATAGGACATCATATCATATTTTTGTAGGCATAATAAGTAGGAAAATTGCTAGATAGATGAAAATTTTACCTTTTCTACATCCATTTCAAGCTATGTGACACAATTAGGATGATATATTCACGAAATTCATATGAATGGATCCAATGTTGACATGATAATACACTCTTTGAACTCCTTCGAAACTTTGGTGTTTATAATTTTTGTGACTCTTTTTGTTAGACCTTGTTTTTCCTATATACAAGAATCCAATGTTTGATATATTCTCTTGCTACATTGTGATCCATATCTAATATTGAATTTTTTGACCATCTTTTCTATCTCACTTTTGATTGTTTTCTTCTTGACTTGAGTGAGTGTTTCTTTGCTTTTGATTTTTTTAATCTTTTGAATTCATCCTAGTGTAGGTTTGCCATATCTTCTTCTTGTCACCACAATTTTTTTTTCTTAAGATTTCATGGATATATGGGGGTTATGATGAGAGGAAAAGCACTCCTAAATGCTCTATTTTTCAATTACTTGTTCTCATCAAGATCATGCTTAATCATGTGAATTTTTGTTTGTTTTCAACATGTTTGCATCTTGTACATTGTTTCAAAAAACATGGTTAAGCCCCATGTAGTTGCATTTTCTAGGGTTCCATTTGCCAATGGGCGCACTCGTAGAGGTACTATAAATTTTGGAAATTTCGGAATTTGTGAGTGCTCTTGAATGTGCTAAAGGATAGTGGAAAACCATTAGAATTGTGTAAGTGAATTGAATTTTCATTTGGAAAAACATAGGGGCTATTGCATTTTCCATTTGGTGAATTGGATATTGAGCTACATTTGAGTGGTCACATTTGAAAATAGTATGTCATAGGAAATCATGTGTGCAAAAACTAGAAAAACATATGTTGACATTTTGTGGGTCCCTAGGGCTGGGGTCCTTAATTTTACCATGTGCGTCTTAGGTGTATTTGAGTGATTTGTGTGTACATAAAGGACTAAAAAAAAAGGGAGGGTTCAAAGTATTGAGAATTTCATAGGTGCCTTTTAGGATCCTTTCCTATGTCCTACTATTTGCCATAGAGCTTTGTATTTTTCAAGTAAGATTTGTGCAACTTATTATAGGGATTTGCAATGTGTGAAATTGAGTGATTGGTATTGTTGATTGCATGTGCAGATGAGGAAATGCTATTTGACTTAGGAGATTGAAATAAATTTAAAAAAAGGAACTTGACCAAATTCGGATTCCTTCCTAGTCCCATCCTACGGTTTTGTCTTTGAAGATACTTAACAACAACCAAACTTTTGGTCTCTCCTCATTGGGCCCCCTTCATGTAAGCTAACAACTACAATAAATCTTCCGTTTTCCATTGTGTGTTTCAATGGATCTTTTAATTTGTTTATGCCATATTTATGATTGGAAGAGTATCTAGAAACTAAAAGAGATTGTAAAAATCGACATACAATCAATTTTGTAGAATTCATGACCCTCATAATAGGTCTCTTGATTTGCCAACTAGACATTTTTAGAGTGATAAGAATTTGGGGAGTGAAACTTTGTATGTGTTCCTATTGTGTTTGCAACCAACATTTAAAAGAGCTTAAATTTGACAGAAAATCCACTCTAATAGAAGACCTAGTAGTTCAATTGTTAACCTTAGTGTTGTACTAGGACACTTTGGTGTTCTTAGTGTTATCATTAGCATCCATGTGAAAGGAAATATGGCTTTCAGACACTTTTGTATATGTTTTTTAATTAAATCATATTGTGGCATGGTCAACCGCAAATTGTAAGTTTGATTGCATTTGTAAAACCTAGTGACTTTGTGAATTGTGTGGTAATCTGTGTATTCTACAGGTCTCATGCGGATTATTGTGTGCAATGTTCGAAGCTCAGTTTTCTACTGCAAGGGTATTTTTGTGAAGCTCTCATGAAGGGGATCCATCATGGTGCATCATCATCACACCATTTCACTTGTGTTAGAGTTGTTCGAAGCAAAATATTTTTGTTGTTTTGCAAGCACCCACCCATCGACTTGCAACTTTTTCCAAGGCTTACAACTAATGTGATAACAATGGTATACCTTGTTATATCCAATTCATCAAAGTCACCATTGGTGGTGTTGGCTGCAAATGAGGAAGGAATTCAACAATCAAAGAAGATAAAGTACTAGCACTTTCTAGGAGGCCACCCATTCTAGTAGTGTTCCCTCCAAGGACCACTTAATGGTAGATTTTCCTAGCACTAAGCCCTAATTCTTGTTGATTGTAGGAGTGAAGATACTTAATGTTAACATTATTTTGGAGCATTTAAAGTGTTTTCTTAGGCTCTTTGCATCGATTTTTTGAGAGTTTATTTAGGTAAAACATCGGGGAGGATTAGAAGTTGATTTTGTAGTTTTGGGACAATTTAGACTAGACAGGTGGAAAGATTGGTCCAAAGAGTCAGTGATTCACTATGCAAGTTTACATGTTAATACTCACAATTTTATGAGTTTTTGACATTTTTGATATGCTCATTTTGCAGAGGAGACTTTGGAACAAGTTTTCAAGATTTTAGTTTTTCAACTATACAATGGTTGATTTTACTCCTTGACACACTTATTGGTGTCCATCCACACTGAAGTAATTCGATTGGTGATGCACCACGGTGCACTCTCCTTCTCGAGAGCTCCACGAGAATATCCTCAGAGTAGAAAACCGAGCTCCTAAGGCCGTGGAGCACGAAGACAGACTTCTTAGGCCTTACAAATGTGGTCAAACTTATAGTCTGTGATTGACCAGAACACTATATGTTTTATTAAAGACATATACAAACAAGTGTCTGGTGGCCATTTGGCCTTTCATATGGACACTAATGGTAACAATCTCCCACTAAAGGCCAATATGGCCAATATAACTATGGGAGAAAAAATAAAGAATGATAAAGATTACTTGAGTGTAAGTATACAAACTATACGTCCCACCTGATGGGCATGTTACACAGCATACAAGTGACTATGTAAGATCCTGAATAACGTAACCCCCATCACGTGACAACAATGTCGAAAGCTATCATGTGGTAGAGCTTTAGTCAAAGCATCTGCAATATTATCTCAAGTGTGAACCTTCTCAAGAATAATGCACTCAGTGGCTAAGCAATCTCTAATGAAGTGATACCTCACCTCAATGTGCTTGGTCTTTGCATGATAGACTGGATTCTTAGCCAAAGAAATGGCACTTTGACTATCACAAAGCAAATGAGGTACATGCTAAGGTAAACCCATATCACAAGCAAGACAAGAAAGCCACAATGCTTCCTTACATGCCTCACTTGCTGCAACAACTCTACTTCTGTGGTGGGAACAACTATATATTCTTGAAGACGAGATCACCAAGAGATATCACCTCCAACAAAATGAAAAATGTACCTTGATGTGGACTTATGATTGTCTGCACAACTAGCATCGTCTGAATCTCTGAAACCAATAATGGATGCTTTGCCTCTACCTAAGCATATACACTTGTCCTTAGTGCCACTCAAATATCTCAAAATCATCTTGAGCACTTCCCAATGTTTCTTGCCAAGATTAGACATATATCTGCTCACAACTCCCACTGCAAATGCAATGTCTGGTCTCATAGCTACCATAGCATACATGAGACGACCTACAACAGATTGATAGGGAATTTTGGTCATGAATTCCTTTTCCTCATTTGATTTGGGGCAATCATCCTTGCTCAATTTCACATATGTGGGTACAGGTGTACTCAATGCCTTTGCACCCTGTGTATTGAACTTGTGAAGTACTTTGGATATGTACTCACTTTGAGACAAGTATATGCATCTTTTACTCCCATCACGAGTAACGTGCATGCCAAGAGTATATTTGGCATCCCCCAAATCCTTCATATCAAATGTTTGAATCAACTTCTTTTTCAGAATTGACAAGTCATAAGAGGACTTCCCAACAATCAACATATCATTGACATAAAGTCTCAAGCATGTCAAGCTGCCATCTGAGCATCTCTTTGTGTAGAGAGAATGATCCTCATTGCTTCTAGAATAGCCTTGAGACTTCATAAAAGCATCAGAATTTTGGTAACATTCTCTAGGGGACTATTTAAGTCCATACAAGCTCTTCTTGAGCTTACAAACTAGACTTTCCTTGCCAAGAACTACATAACCCTCTGGTTTTCCATATAGATCTCATCTGTAAGATCTCCATGCAGGAAAGCAGTTTTCACATCCATTTGGACTAGCTCTAAGTCCTCCATTGCAACAAATCCAAGCAACATGTGCAGAGTAGTCAAGCTACTTGACCACTGAAGAGAAGATTTCCTCGAAATCAACACCATGCTGTTGCTTAAAATCCTTTGAAACAAGTCATGCTTTATACTTTGGAGAAGCACTATCTAATTGAATTTCAGCTTATATGCCCATTTACATGGTAAAGCTTTCCTGCCATTTGGAAAAGGTACTAAATCCCAAGTACCATTCTTGTGAATAGAATCCAACTCTCTTCATGGCATGCACCGACTTGACATGATCCTTTGTCTGCATAGCCTCTTTGTAACAAGAAGGCTCACCTGCATTTGTAAGCATAGAAAAATCTAAACCTCGAACATATCTATCAGGTGGATGTGAGACACGTGTAGAGCATCTCAATGGTTGCTGAACAGGAACATGTGCAGACTCATATGATTTTTGGACATTCTCTTATACGTCCCTATGTACAACATTTTTATGCATGCTGACTGGAGGTCTTATATCCTCAAACACCACTCTTCTCACTTCAACCTCCTTAATGGGCTATTTATGCATCTTAGACTCATTGAAAATGACACCACTACTTTTGATCACTGACCGTGTTTCAAGATCCCATAAGCGATATCCAAATTGTCCGTCTAGACCATATCCAAGAAAAATGCATTTCTTTGACTTATGGTCCAACTTTTGTCTAAGAATCTTGGGTATATGAACATATTCTTCACATGCAAAAACTGGAAGATGATCATAATATGGTGGCTTCCTTGTCCATAACTCTTTTGCCACTTTCAGACCTTTGGGAGTACTAGGTGAAAGGTTAATCACATGAATTGCAGTCAATACTCCTTCTGCCCAAAAGCCTTGTGAGAGGTTTGCAAGATGCAGCATAGAAACTACTTTATCTTGAATAGTTCTATTCATCCTTTCAGCTACACCATTCTGTATTGAGGTATAAGGAGCTGTAAACTCTCTACGAATTCCTCTAGAGTGACAGAAAAGGCTGAATTCATGTGAGGTATACTCACCCGCATTATCTGAACGTAAAGCCTTAAGCTTATTTCCTTTTTCAGTCTCAACTAAAGCAAGCCATTTTTTGAAAGTAGGCAATACCTCATCCTTTGATTTGATGGGATATACCTAGACTTTTCTATTAGCATCATCTATGAAAGTGACAAACTAAAGAGAACCACCTAAGGACCTAGTGGGCATAGGACCAAACACATTTGTATAAATGAGATCCAAAGTTTGAATTGAAGAGTCAATGTGCATTCTATGCACATTTTTGGTTTGCTTTCCATATTGACAATGCTCACAAAATGAAAAAATAGAGAAAAATAACACAGGCAAGTAGCCATATCGAGAAAGATTTTCCATTCCACTATGCGATATATGGCCCAAACAACCATGCCAAATACAAGCCATAGGCTATTCAATGACAACTTCCTTTTGCAATAAACATATTGCCCTTTGATATATGAGAGGACTCAACATAGAAGACCACCTTGTAACCAAGGTCATCAAGGTGACCAACTGACATCAAACTGTGTGATAACTGAGCTACATGGTGTACATTATGCATAGTAAATTTTGAACCATCAATGAACTGCACAACCACATCTCCAATCCCCACAGCGTCACACTCGTAAGAGTCACCAAGTCTCATGGTACAAAGAGACTTTGCTGCATAATTAGAGAACCATCCTCTGTGTGGTGTCACATGGAAAGAAGCACTAGAATCTAGCAGCCACATGTGGGAAAGAGAATCAGCCATAAGAGCCTCTGTTGGCATAGTACTATCAAGTGTCAACACATCAGCATCATTAGAAATAGCATTAATTTCTTCAATCTTCATAGTCGAAGTAGACGGTGTAGGTAACTGTTTATCATGCCCATCAACATTCTATCCTTTACCTTTAGCATTATTTAATACCTAATAGACTTTCTTCATATGGCCTTTCTTATGGCAATAATGGCATTCGATATCCCTCTTCTTTGATTTACTTCTACTCTTATTCCATTGACCATTCTTTTCCTTGTTCTTGCTCCTTCCACAGTGCTGATTCTTTCCTTGGTAAGGATGCCGAACATTATATGATTCTACGAATCTCCTCACTCAAGAGTGCTCCACATATGTCATTATAGACGAGTTTACCACCAGGTGCACTATTGCTTATAGCTGTGCAAAACGTATCCCATGATGATGGCAGGGTGAATAACAACAATACTGCTTTCATTTCATTATCCATATCCATTTTCTAAGCCTGTAATTGGGAGAATATAGCATGAAAATCATTTAGATGAGCGACAACACTATCTATGTCCTTCATGCAAAAGTCATATAATTTTCTCATCACATACACTTTATTTGATGCCCTCTCTTTTTCATATGTATTGCATAACTTCTTCCAAAGCTCCTTTGCACTTTCACAGTCTAATCCTGTAAAGTCAACATTATCTGCCAGGTACAAGTGAATGGTAGACCTCACCATTTGATATAACCCATCCCAATCATCTTCATCCATGTTAGTAGGCTTCTTTGAAATCCCATTTACTGGCTTCCATTGCCTCCTTTGAATCAGCACATCTTTAATCTGATTCTTCCATAGAGCAAAGTCTGTGCCATCAAATTTTCGGATCTCAAAATGGTGCATCTTTTAATCCTATGATGAGTAACACACATGCCAAGAATATTTTTAGCATCCCCCAAGTCCTTCATATCAAATTTCTGAATAACCTTCTTTTTCAGAATTGACAAGTCATAAGAGGACTTCCTAGCAATCACCATGTCATTGACATAAAGTATCAAGCTTAGCAAGCTGCCATATGAGCATCTCTTTGTGTAGAGACAATGATCCTCATTGCTTTGAGAATAGCCTTGAGACTTCATAAAAGCATCAAACTTTTGGTACCATTGTCTAGGGGATTGTTTAATTCCATACAAGCTCTTCTTGAGCTTACAAACTAGACTTTCCTTGCCAGGAACTACATAACCCTCTGGTTGTTCCATACAGATCTCATCTGTAAGATCTCCATGCAAGAAAGTATTTTTCACATCTATTTTGAAATCTCTAAGTCCTCCATTGCAACGAATCCAAGGAACATGTTTTGTAGTCAAGTTGACCACTGGAGAGAAGATTTCCTCGAAATGAACACCATGTTGTTGCTTAAAACCCTTTGCAACAAGTCATGCTTGATACTTCGGAGAAGAGTTATCTGATGTGAATTTCAACTTATATACCAATTACATGGTAAAGCTTTCTTTCCATTTGGCAAAGGTACTACATCTCAAGTACGATTCTTGTGAATAGAATCCAACTCACTCTTCATGGCACGCTCCCACTTGACATGATCCTCTATCTGCATAGCCTCTTTGTAGCTAGAAGGCTCACCGACATATGTTAGCATAACAAAATCTAAACCTGGAACATATCTATCAGGTGGATGTGAGAAATGTAGAGTGTCTCAATGGTTGTTGAACATGAACATGTGCAGACTCATCTGATTGGACATTGTCTTGAACGTCCCTATGTGCATTATTTTTATGCATGCTGACTGGAGGACTAGTATCCTTAAACACCACTCTTCTCAGTTCAACCTCCTTAATGGGATGTTTATGCATCTTAGACTCATTGAAAATGATATGATTACTTTTGATCACTGACCATGTTTCAGGATCCCATAAGCGATATCCAAATTGTCCTTCTCGACCATATCCAAGAAAAACGCATTTCTTTGACTTTTGATCCAATTTTTGTCTAAGACTCTTGGGTATATGAACATATGCTTCACACCCAAAAACTCAAAGATGATCATAATATGGTGGCTTCCGTGTCCATAACTCGTGCCACTTTTAGACCTTTGGTAGTACTAGGTGAAAGGTTAATCACATGAA
The DNA here is from genome assembly GCA_020310875.1 of Ceratopteris richardii. Lineage (NCBI taxonomy): Eukaryota > Viridiplantae > Streptophyta > Polypodiopsida > Polypodiales > Pteridaceae > Ceratopteris > Ceratopteris richardii. Next base: position 125,321,928 of record CM035406.1, read on the forward strand.
ATGCAATCAATACAGCTTTTGCTCAAAAGCCTTGTGAGAGGTTTGCATGATGCAACATAGAAATTACTCTATCTTGAATAGTTCTATTTATCCTTTTAGCTACACAATTCTGTACTAGGTATAAGGAGCTGTAAACTCTCTACGAATCCCTCTAGACTAACATAAAAGGCTGAATTCATGTGAGGTATACTGAGGCCCATTATCTGAACATAAAGCCTTAAGCTTAGTTCCTTTTTCAGTCTCAACTGAAGCAAGCCATTTTCTGAAAGTATAAATTACCTCATCCTTCGATTTGATAGGATATACCCAGACTTTTCTAGTAGCATCATCTATGAAAGTGACAAAGTAAGGAGAACCACCTAAGGACCTAGTGGGCATAGGACCACATTTGAAGAGTCAATGTGAATTCTATGCACATTTTTGGTTTGCTTTCCATATTGACAATGCTGACAAAATGAAAAATGAGAGAAAGATAACACAAGTAAGTAGCCAAAATGAGAAAGATTTTCCATTCCACTATGAGATATATGGTACAAACGACCATGCCAAATACAAGCCATAGGGTGTTCAATAACATCTAACAAGTGTTCTTTCTGTGATACAAATAAAGGATAAAGTGAGCCAACTTTGCTTCCTTTTGCAATAACCATATTGCTCTTTGATATATGAAAGGACTCAACATAGATGACTGCCTTGTACCCAAGATCATCAAGGTGACCAGCTGACATCAAACTACGTGATAACTGAGCTACATGGTGTACGTTATGCATAGTAAATTTTGAACCATCAACAAATTGCACAACCATATCTTCAATCCCCACAACGTCACATTGGTAAGAGTCACCAAGTCTCACAATACCAAGAAACTTTGCTGCATAATTAGAGAACCATTCTCTGTGTGGTGTCACATGGAAAGAAGCACCAAAATCTAGTAGCCACGTGTGGGAAAGAGAATCAGCCATAAGAGCCTTAGTTGGCATAGTACTATCAAGTGTCAACACATCAGCATCATCAAAAATAACATTAATGTCTTCAATCTTCATAGTCGAAGTAGATGGTGTAGGTAATTGTCTAACATGCCCATCAACATTCTGTCCTTTACCTTTAGAATTCTTTAATGCGTAACAATATTTCTTCATATGTTCTTTCTTATGACAATAATGGCATTCAATATCCCTCTTCCTTGATTTACTTCTACTCTTATTCCATTGACCATTCTTTCCCTTGTTCTTGCTCCTGCCATGTTGCTGATTCTTTCCTTGGTAAGAATCACGAACATTATATGCATCTCCATTTTGCATGGCAACCATAGATTTTCTATGAATCTCCTCACTCAAGAGTTCTCCACATATGTCATCATAGACCAGTTTACCACCAGGTGCACTATTGCTAATAGCTGTGCAAAACGTATCCCATGATGATGGCAGGGTGCATAACAGCAATACTGCTTTCATTTCATTGTCCATATCCATTTTTTGAGCCTGTAATTGGGAGAATATAGCATCAAACTCATTTAGATGAGCAAAAACACTATCTATGTCCTTCATGCAAAGGTCATATAATTTCCTCATCAGATACACTTTATTTGATGCCCTCTCTTTTTCATATGTATTACATAACTTCTTCCAAAGCTCCTTTGCACTTTTACAATCTATTACTGTAAAGTAAACATTATCTGCCAGGTGCAAGCGAATGGTAGCCTTGGCCATTTCATCTAACTCATCCCAATCACCTTCATCCATGTCAGTAGGCTTCTTTGAAATCCCATTTACTGGCTTCCATTGCCTCCTTTGAATCAGCACATCTTTAATTTGATTCTTCCATAGAGCAAAGTTTGTGCCATCAAATTTTCGGATCTCAAAATGATCTTTGCCCTGCAAGTTATAACTCCTCCTCAGAATACATGCACTAGACCCTGATCCAGCAGATGTTCGTTAGACCTTTGATGCCATGATGGTAGAGAACTGAATGGAATGATAATGGAGCTAGAAGAGTCCAAACACCAACAAATAGGTGTATCAATGAGTAAATCGACCATTGTATAGTTGACTAAACCAAAAATCTAGAAAAAGTATGCCAGAGTATCCTCTACAAAATGAGCATATGGCCAGTGTCAAAATATAAAACTGCAAGTACTGACATGTTTGGTTGTATAGTGAATCACTGACTCCACTACATATAATCAGTTACCCAATAGAAGCCTTAGAAGCCAACTAGGCTTATCAAGCACCTATGAACAACTATCATACATCTTGTATGGCAAGGCTGGGTAAGTCTTCCACCTGCATCACCGAAGAGAGCCCAAGTGCAATTGAATTCTGTGGATGAAGTCTTGGTACTTGTGTAGACTATTGTGAATGGTCTTCTAGATTCATATCAAAGTTTTGCTTCTACTCTTCAGTTCATGACGGAAGATAATCCAAATGCCTTAACATTTGAGGATTTAGTCTTTGTTTTGTTGCAAGAAGATAAGTCCAGATAGAACAGATCCATTATGCATGTAGCAGATCAAACTTTCTCAGCTAGTCAGAAGGGCAAAGGTAAATGGAGATCATCTACTAGCAAATAGAAATTTGCTAACTCTACACAATAAAAAAAGGAAGACAAAGACAAGGAGAAATAAAAAAAGTAGAAATTGTTTTGCAAATACTGTAAAGGACATGATCATGTCATAAAGACTTGTCCAAAATTGGTTGCAAAAGAGGCAAAGAAAAAAGAGGCTGGAATGGTTGTTGTAGAAGCATCTACACCCAAAATAGAATCAAATAGAATCAAATGAAGAATGGGCACTTATTACTGTTTGTAGTTATGACCCTTGTTCTCATGAATAGTGTATGTTTGCAGTAGAATCAAATGTTTGGTACTTTGATAGTGGGGCAACCAAACATATTACCTCATAGCGTACTTTCTTCAGTTCATTTGAGCCTACCCCTACAAGGAATACTCTCACATGCACCAAAAAATTCCTCTTATCTAGTCGGGGGAGTTGGTAAGATAATTTTTACAACTACTAATGGTAGTTCTTTTACATTTTTAGATGCTTTGTTTATGCCAAAGATCAAGAAAAATCTATTGTCAGTTTTAGCATTAGCCAAGATTGACTTGGTTGTCAAATTTTTTGATGACAGGTGTACAATTCATGATCTATCAAATGGTGATGTTATTATTGCTTCTAGCATTTTATGTCGTGAGCTCTATAAGCTCATAGTCTATGCAAAATCTGTGAATGATTGTGCATGTGAAGTTCAAGATTCTCATACTATTCAAATGCAAAGCTTTGGCATGCATGCTTTGGTCATATGAATTTTGCTAGCTTGCTATGCCTGCACAAATATGAAATGGTGTCCTCTCTGGCCAAACTTGAGGCACTTGGTAAGCGTTTCTCTAAAGGCTATAGTTTGGGAAAAATGCAAATTCCTCCTTCACAAAAGATGGTTCAGTACGAGCTACTAAAAAATTGGAGCTTGTTCACAGTTATGTCTGTGGTCCTATGCAGACACATTCTTTTGGGAACTACCTTTACTTCATGAATTTAATTGATGATTTTTCTAGGCATGCATGGGTGCATCCATTGAAGGCAATGTCTGAATTGTTTATGTGCTTCAAATAGCTTTTGGTTTTGGCTAAAAATATGTCAGCATGTAAAATGGGCACCCTCCATTTTGATCGAGGGGGGAATGCATCTCTTCTGATTTTAATGCATTTCTGGATAAACATACGATAAAAAAATTAGTGTACAGTGCCATATACACCTCAACATAATGGATTTGTTGAAAGAAAGAATAGGTCTCTCATGGAGATGGTGATGTATATGGTCAAAAGTCACGCTTTACCACATAGCTTCTAGCTTGACGCTGTTATGTGTGCAACATATGTACTTAACAGGTGTCCCACCAAAGCACTACAGTCTATCACTCCATATGAGGCTTGGCATGGTTCCAAGCAATCTGTTGTTCATCTGCATGTCTTTGATTGTCTGGCATAGGCATTAGTACCAAAACAACAAGGTAGAAAATTGGATGATAAAGTAGTAAAACGTATTTTTGTTGGCAACATTTCTAAAAGCAAAAGGGTATTATCCACATAGTAAATGCATTTTGGTTAGCCATGATGTTCTTTATTTGGAAGATGCAATTTGGCCATTACTTTCATGTACTAAAGAGACATCAAGTAGCTCCAAAGAGGTGTATGACACTTTGGTGCCTCTTTTTATAGGTGGAAAATCAAGTGCTCATGCAAATGAGGCAATTTCTCAATCTTTACAGGTTCTCAATGATGATGTAGATCATTCCATTTTTTATGTAGATCTACATGCTTCACTTGTTGATGAGAGGACTGATATAGAGGAGGCAAAAGCTATGCCTAAACGGATAGTGCAAACTTTACGAGATAGAAAAATAGATGCACCTCTATCATATCATACTCATTCAGGCTCTCATAGTGCTTCTTTTGCATCACATTCCTATTCTATGGCTGCCTCTAGTCTTTGTGATGAGAATGAGCCTGTTTCTTTTGATGAAGTGCAATCAAAATATGATGCTATTATGAAGAATGGTACCTAGTCTTTATGTGATTTACCTCCTTCGAAAAGGCCATTTGCACTAAATGGGTATACAAACTAAAATGTAAACCTGATGGAAGAGTTGACACATATAAGGCTAGGCTTGTTGCAAAAGGTTATGCTAAAGAGAGAGGCATTGATTTTGATGAGACCTTTGCACCCACTTGTCAAATGACCACCATTCTTAGCATCTGTGCACTTGCAGCTCATCATGGTTTGAATGTACATCAGTTGGACATTAAAAATGCATTTCTGAATGGTGACTTACATGAAGAAGTGTATGTATTTTAGCCCTTTGGTTTTGTGCAAAAAGGGCATGAAAACAAAGTGTGCAGGTTGAAAAATACATTAATATGGTTTGAAACAAGCACCATGTTGGTATGAAAATATACATGCCTAGTTTATTGCACATGGTTTTGAGAACAATCCAAGTGAGATCATCTTATATGTTTAGCATGCAATTGATGTGCTTCTGATCATTGTTGTGTATGTTGATGACCTGCTGCTCACTACTCTTAATGAGAAGCATATTGCTGATTTTAAGGCTGATTTGTATGCCTCATTTGAGATTCTAGATTTGGGGCATTTGCATCATTATTTGGGAATTTAGTTTATGCAAGTTGATGGTGGAATAAATATGTGTCAAACAAAATATATAGACACATTATTGGAGCATTTTGGCCTTGAAGATTGCAAAACTATTTCCACTCCTATGGAAACAAGTTTAAGATTGAGTCTTCATGATGCTGGTGCATTTGATGCCGTTCTCTATCGGTAGCATGTTGGATGCTTAATTTACTTATGCATATTTTGACTTGATATTAGTTTTTTGTATCACAAATGAGCATGTTTATGCATTGCCTAGGTGTCAAGCATTGGTAGGTGTTTAAGCGCATCTTTCACTACTTGAGTGATGCTCGACTACTTGGATTGTTTTATCCCAAGAGGGATCACTACTGCAAGATTTGCATGCTTTTTTTGACTCTAATTGGATTGTTTGCTATGACGCTCATATGTGAACTAGTGGTTTTTGCTTCATTCTTGGTCAAATTTACATGCTTTTTCTAACTTTGATTGGGCTAGTTGCTATGATGCTCATGTGTGAACTAGTGGTTTTTGCTTCATGCTTGGTAGCTCATGTATATCTTGGTTGAGCAAGAAGCAGCCTACTGTGGCCACTTCTAATTGTGAGGTTGAGTATAGGGCAATTTTCACAATGATTGTTGAGTGTGTGTGGCTCAGATGTCTTTTGTTTAATTTGTGTGTTTGGTCGGTCTTTTGCCACCACCATCTTCACTGACAATTAGAGTGCATTGGCAATTGTGAGGAACCGTGTGTTCCATGCTCACATAGAGCATATTGAGGTACATTATCATTATGTCATAGAGAGATTCTCTGCTGGATAGATAAGTTTGGCATATGTTCCCACACAAGATAACGTTGTAGATCTTTTCACCAAGGCTCTCCCTCGAGAGACGTTTCAAGCTTTCTATAAAGCTTTGGGATTGTTTGTGTTTGTGGATTGATCTCTTTCCACATAGCTGGCACTTCCTTATACATGAGTGTCATTGCCTTGTTTACTACATCACTCCCAAGGGGATTTATTGATATATTTTGGTAGTGATGTTTTGCTTCCTCTCTAGGAGGTTGTTTTCCCTGTCTTGTATATATGCCTGTAACCCTAATAGGTCACTCATCTTTGTACATTCACTTGGTAATACATTCAGTATTGTGTGTTGTTTATTTTCTTAAATATTTTTTTAGCTACTTTCTTTCTTTAATGAGGGAAGCATAGTTTCATGGACACAAAGGAAACCATCATTCACCGTACATTTCATGTGGCTTCCTTTATCTCTCTATTGTTTCAAAATTCGGAGAAACTCATGATACCATCACATTTGGAATATGTCAAAATCCTAAGATTGGCTGTCTACTTGCTTGATTATGACATATAAAGGTACTAATTTGGATTTATAACATGATTGATGACACCATCAATTTGTAATGACCCTTTAAAACCACCTTCAACACCTATTTAAGGAGTTCTCGGCCACCCTTATCATCAGTCTTGCTAATATTAGAATTGGGAGCTCAAGGAGTCACGATCACCAAGTAAATATTTTCCAATTTGTAGTTTGAGTACTATCTTGCTCTTTGTTCTAGTCCTCTCTAGTCTAGTTTCTTGACATTTACTATTATCCTCTTTGTTGGAGTTAGACATTTGCGGAAGCACATGAACAACACAAGGAAGAAGAAGAAGCTTGGATCACAACACAAAATACTGAATTTATTACCACTAGAATGTATAAAGATAAGTAACTTGTTAGGGCAATAGGTGTATATACAAGCCCGGGGAAAAAAAACCTCCTAAAGAGGGAAAAACATGCCCCGGTGGTCCTAGTGCGTTCACACACATCACTACGTAATCATATCAACAAATCCCCCTGGGAGTGATGCGGTGAACAAGGAGATGGCACTCATGTATAAGGAAGAGCCAAGGTATGTGAAAATCACTCCACAAAAGGAAGTAAGCCCAAAGCTTTGCAGAAAGCTTCAAAATTCTCACTAGGCAGATCCTTTGTGAAAATATCTGCAATGTTCTCCTGCGTGGGCACATATGCTAAGCTGATCTCTCCAATAGAGAACCTCTCCCTGAAATAATCATAATGCACCTCAATGTGCTTAGTGCGAGCATGGAGCACAGGGTTCCTCCAAAACTCCCAATGCGCTCTGACTATCAGTGAAGATGGTGGTGGCAGAAGACTGATCAACATCCAAGTTAGCCATAAGGCGTCTGAGCCACACACAGTCAACAATCGTTGTGAAAGCTACCCTATACTGAGCCTCACAATTATAAGTGGCCATAGTAGGTTTCTTCTTGCTCAACCAAGATATACATGAGCTACCAAGCATGAAGCAAAAGCCACTAGTGGACACACGAGTGTCATAGCCACTAGCCCAATCACTATAAAAAAAAGTATACAAATCTGGCGGTAGTGATCCCCCCTTGGGATAAAACAATCCAAGTAGCCGAGTACCACTCAAGTAGCAAAATATGCGCTTAACCGCCTACCAATGCTTGACACCTGGGCAATGCATAAACCTGCTCATCTGTGAGACAACAAACTAAATATTTGGTTGAGTAATGCATAAGTAAATCAAACATCCAACAACTTGTTGATAGAGAACAACATCAAATGCATCTCCAGCATCATGAAGACTCAATTGTAAACCTATCTCCATAGGAGTGGCAATAGGCTTACAGTCTTCAAGGCATAAATGCTGCAATAATGTGTCAATATATTTCGTTTGACACAAAACCATTCCACCATCAACTTGCATAAACTGAATGCTCAAATAATGATGCAAATGCCTCAAATCAGACATCTAAAATGAGGCATGCAAATCAGCCTTAAAATCAACAATATGCTTGTCATGAGGACCAGTGACCAACATGTCATCAATATACACAACAATGATCAGAAGCACATCATTAGCACACTTAACATATAAGGTGCTCTTAGTTGGACTATTATCAAAACCATGTGAAATCAGATAGGCATGTATCTTTTCACACCAAGCACATGGTGCTTGCTTTAAACCATATAATGCCTTCTTGAACCTGCACACTTGGTCTTCATGCCCTTTTTGCACAAAGCCACGGGGCTCAAAAACATACAATTCTTCATGCAAGTCACCATTCAAAATGTTGTTTCAATGTCCAACTGATTTACATTCCAACCATGATGAGTTGCAAGTGCACTAATGCTATGAACAGTAGTCATTCGGCATGTAGGTGCAAAGATCTCATCAAAATCAATGCCTCTTTCCTGCGCATAACCCTTTGCAACAAGCCTAGCCTTACCTATCAACTGTTCCATGAGGTGTATGCTTCAGCTTGTATACCCACTTAGTGCCAATGGCCTTCTTTCCAGGAGGCAAGTCACATAAAGACCACGTATAATTCTTCATTATAACATCATATTGAGCTTGCATAACAGCCATCCAATTTTTTGAATTTTATGCTTCATCAAACGAAACAGGCTCATTCTCATCATAGAGACTAGATGTAGCTATAGCATAGCAATCTGATGCAAAAGGGGCACTATGAGAGCGTGAATGAGTATGATATGACAGAGGTGCATCTAATTTGTTGTCACACAAAGTTTGCACCAACCATTTTGGCATAGTTTTTTCTTGCTCAATATCAGCTATCTCATCAACAAGTGCATCATGTAAATCTGCATCAGAAATGGAATGATCTGCATCATCACATGAAACCTGCAAAGGTTGAGGAGTTGCCTCATTAGGACTAGCACTAGATTTTCCACCTATAAAAAGAGGCAGCAAAGTATCATACATGTCTTTGGAGCTAACAGATGTCTCCTTCGTAAATGAAAGTAAGGGCTGAATAGCATCTTCCATAAAAACAACATCACAGCTAACCAAAATGCATTTAGTCTGTGGATGATACAGACGATAGCCTTTGCTTTTTGAACTATACCCAACGAAAATACATTTCACTGCTTTATCATCCAATTTTTTGTGATGTTGTTCATGCACTAATGCATATGCCAGACAATAAAAAACATGCAGATGAGCAACAAATGGCTTGCAACCATGCCAAGCCTCATATGGAGTGATTGTGAAGAGATGGATAGGTATGTGCTTGAAGATGAAGAGGTGTTGCAAAATCCTTGATCTACATCAGCCAAATGAACTCCGGGAGTATATGGTGGGCCCTTTTAGCTTGCCAATGGATGTATTAGACACCCTATGTACCTTGGAAGATCACTCTCAAAAAGATAGATCAAAACAGATAAGTTGGAGTTAGCTCAGAGGTGAAAACTTGCTATTCTTGGTTCATACACCTGTCCAGTGTTTTACATAATTCTCTGAGCACAACAGCAATTAGCTCAATTCCTCTTGGGGAACTCTAGGAAACTTAAAGAGCTAACTTTCAAGAGTAATCTCATCAACAATAATGAACCACACACTGAGAATGAGTTTTAACAAGTGATGACATCATCCCGATTTTCACGGGCTGCTACAGAAATAGACCAGTGCGCAAAAAAATCAACATAACTCAAAATGTAGAAATCCAATGATTATGAAAATTTGTATGGTTATACTAGACAGTAAGTTGAATCCAACAAGCTTTAAATCACTGAATTTGGATAAGTAACCGCTGAGAAACACCTCTGACAAGATGAGTGAAAAAGTCGGGTACCTGACAGAGAAGTGAAGATGAACAGACCCTATTGACTTCAAATGAACATAACTGAAGATTGCAACATCCAAATGATATGAAAAGTTGTGAGCATATAGTAGACTTGCAGAGCTAACTTCACCAAGTTACGTCACTGAAAATGATGCACCAAGCTTAGAGAAAACATCTCTGCAAGCTGACTGAGAAAACTGAGAGTAATGGCAGTGAGTAGTACACTTCACAAGAACATGGAAAGATGAAACCAAATAATCATGAAAATGAAAGTATATTGCTTGTACAATACAATGACTTACTGATACATATGTGTGCCTTGTAATCACACCTTGATATGGCATAAAGCTCAGCTCTTGGAGGTCTTCACATAGGTCTCTCTAACCACGACTAAAACTGCCATCTATTTATAGTTGAGTTTGGGAGGCTAACTTCCCTCAATCACTCTCCAATCAATCAATGATTGATTTGATTCTCTACCTACCACAAATCACGAATTCGTGGCTCCTCTTTCCATTCTTGATCAAGTGGACTCAACCACTTAAGATTCTCTTACTTTTACATTAAGTAAACTCTTCAAAAGTTACAAGAGGTAGTTCACGAGTGAACTTTACATAGTCTTCTTTTTAAAGCTTCTTCTAAGACTTTGTGAGACTCAAGCCAATACTTAGGCTTGTCATAGACTTGCTCCAACAGCTCCCCCTCAAGCCAAGTATGCTTGAGGTCTTCAATCTTCCAAGATTACCTGCAAACCAATCATAGCCTTGAATTTGCAAAGCTTTGTACCATCCAATGCTTTGGTTAGAATATCTGCACATTGTTGATGAGTGGACACATATGATATTTGAATCTCTTTGCTTAGAACCTTCTCTCGTACATAGTGATAATGAACTTCAATATGTTTAGTCCTTGCATGAAAAATAGGATTAGCAGCCAAGTGAATAGAACTCATATTGTCACCAAAAATAGTTGGAGTTCCAAACTCCAATCCAAGATCTTTGAATAATGTCTTCATCCACATAGCTTCTTGTGTAGCTATGGCAAGACCTCTATATTCAGCTTCAGTAGAAGAGAGAGCAACTGTGGGTTGCTTCTTGGATGACCATGAAATAAGCTTTGAACCTGCAAAGGTAAGATAACCTGAAGTGCTCCTTCTATCTTCCTTGGAGCCAGCCCAATCTGCATCAAAAAATAGCTTCAAACCTAAATCAGATACATAAGGATAATAAAGTCCTTCATTTATGGTTCCTTTGAGATACTTGAGAATCCTTTTGGCAGCATCCATATGTGGTTTCCTTGGTATGTGCATAAATTGGCTTAGCACACTCACACTGTAACATACATCTACTCTTGTCAATGTGGCATAGTTGAGACTACCCACTAGACTTTGATATGATGTGATGTCCTCTATGAGTTCACCTTCATGTGAGCTAAATTTGTGATTGACCTCCATTGGAGTACCTGCAATCTTACAATCTTGCATCTTGAATTTTGCCAACATGTCCTTAATGTACTTTCTTTGAGTGAGAAACAAACCATGATCTTTGTAGACAACTTCCAAACCTAGGAAGTAGGTAAGTGAACCCAAATCACTTATCTTGAACTCTTCTCTCATCTGATCTTTGATCTTCTTCATACCATCTGCATCATTTCCTGTCAATATAATATCATCTACATATACACATAGGTAGATGACCTCGAAATTACTCTTTTTAATAAAGAGTGAAGGATCTGCCTTGCTTGGTTGAAAGCCTTTGTCCTGCAAGAATGAAACAAGCCTAAAATTCCAAGCTCTTGGAGCTTGCTTGAGACCATACAATGCTTTGTTAAGTTTACACACATAATCAGGATAAACTTGATTCTCAAAACCAGGTGGTTGTGCCATATATACCTCTTCTGTTATCCAACCATTCAAGAATGCATTCTTTACATCTAGTTGAAGTATCTTCCAATTCTTGGAAGAGGCAATACTAAGCAAAACCCTAATAGTAGGCATCTTTGCCATAGGAGAGAAGGTCTCCTCATAATCAATTCCCTGAGTTTGTGCAAAGCCTTTTGCTACAAGCCTTGCCTTATACCTGTTAATGGAACCATCAGAATTCTTCTTGAGTTTATAGACCCATCTTGAGCCTATTACCTTCATGGATGAAGTCTTGGGCACCAAATCCCAAGTGTTGTTTTCCTCAAGCGCTTCAATCTCTTCCTTCATTGCATGCTTCCATTCTGTTTTTGCTTTGGCCTCTTCAAATGATGATGGCTCCTCTTGGTTTATGTCCTGTGCTATGTAGATAGAATGTTTAGTTACTAATGAGGTGTCAAACCCATACCTTTCTGGTTTTTTCTTTTCCCTCATAGATCTTCTTAGGCCATGATGTGATGATTCTGCCTCATGTCCAAGTTCCTGCAGTTTTGCTTTACCTTTAGACTTCCATGCTTTGATCTTTTCCATCTGAGATTCTTCATCATCCTCTGAGGTGTCTTGTTCTTCAATCTTCGGTTGTTCTCTACCAAGCTTTGGAAAATCTTCTTCAAGATTATATGGTAAATTGACCTTCCTGCATGAATCTTCATACCATGGATTGTTCTCATCAAAAACTACATCTCTGCTTACCAAGAATCCTTTGTTGGTAGGGTTGTATAACCTGTAGCCCTTTTGATTGTTGTCATATCCAATAAATACACACCTTTCTGCCTTTGGATCCATCTTGCCTCTAACCTGTGAAGGAACATGAGCAAAAGCAATACATCCAAAAATTTTACAATGATCTAAGCTTGGTCTTCTTCCATTCCAAGCCTCATATGGAGTCATCCCATCAAGGGATTTTGAAGGCAACCTGTTAATCAAGTAAGTGGCTGTAGATACAGCCTCAGCCCATAAGTAATTAGGTAAATGCTTTTCATTTAACATAGACCTTGCAGCTTCAACAATTGTCCTATTCCTCCTTTCTGCCACTCCATTTTGCTCAGGAGTGTACCTTGTAGTTACCTCTCTTTTGATTCCTCTTTCTTGAAGAAAAGAATCAAAATCATGGGAGAAGTATTCTCCCTCTCCATCTGACCTTAGCCTTTTTAGTGATTTACCTGTTTGATTCTCCACAAGAGCCAAATATCTTTTGAAACATGAAAAAACTTCATCTTTGTGTTTCATAAAGAATAGGATAGTCCATCTGCTGCAATCATCAATAAAGGAAACATAATACCTTGATCTAGATATTGAAGCTTCCTTGCTAGGTCCCCATACATCTGTATGAACCAACTCCAAGAGATCTCCATGCATATAACCTTTCTTCATGAATGGTAACCTGTGAGACTTTCCAAATTGACATGCACTACACTTATAAATCATATGTTGTTTTGACAAATTAGGAAGTCCAAGTACACTTTGGTCCCTGCAGATTTGCTTTAATGACCTTTCACCAATATGTGCTAACCTTTTGTGCCATACTTCCAATTCTGTGAGTGTCTGACTACCATAATTAAAGAGAGCAATGTTTCTAGTGTCCTGTAATTCAAATGTGAACAATCTACCTGTCTTTTCACCTTTTGCAATTCTTCTGAATCCTTGACTTGGATCTTCAACAAATGCTCCTGCTTTTGTGAACCTGACTTGCAACCCTTTCTCTACTATCTGCCCAACACTTATCAAATTCTTTGTAATGGTAGGGACATAGAGTACCTTACTGAGTAGGTTGATGTTTCCATCAAGTGCTTTGACATTGCCTATTTTCTCCACAGGATGTTTTGTATCATCTCCTGTTTGTACCTCATGCTTATTCCTTGGATCTTCTAAATATGATAGGAGTGCCACATTTCCTGCCACATGATTTGAACAACCTGAATCTATGTAGAATATATGCTCATCAAATTTACCTTGTGGCATAGCCATGTTCATGATCAATAATGAATCCTCTTTGTTTGAGTCTTCTGTGTAGTTATTGTAGTCTCTCCTTCCTTTGTAGCCTCCTTGATAGTTTGAATGATTGTAGTTGTTGTAGTTGCCATGGTAGTTGTTGAACCTTCCTCTTGAGTAGCCATAACTTCCTCTATTGTATCCTCTGCCTCTTTGATTCCTGGAATTCCTAAAGCAATTTTCAGTTGTATGATTAGTTAATCCACAAATAGAACATGATTTGGAGTCTTGGGATCTCCCCCTGCCTTGTCTACCTCCTCTTCCTCTACCTCTGCCATGTCTTCCTCTACCTGCATAGTTAGCTTGATATGTACCTGCTTCATCATCCACTTTCTTTGCCTTTCCTTTGTTATCTTTAGACTTGCTTTTATCCGTGTATAAAGCTGAAGATTGATTACCTTTAGAGCTTTCTCCATTTTTGATAAGCTTTGCCTCTTGAGTAAGTAGTTGTCCAATGAGTGTATTGAAATCAGGTACATGCATGTCCATGTACAAATCCATAGCTGTGGTGAATGCTTCCCACTTGTCATCTGCCTTCAAGCCATTGATCACCTGCCTTACAATTTGCTCTTCATCTATTACCTCTCCAATGCTTCCCAACTGATCCGCTATGTCCTTGAGCTTTGTGACAAAATCAGTCACATTTTGTTTGGGAGCCTTCTTGAGAGTTGTGAAATCCAGCCATAATTGATGCTTCCTAGCTTTGGTACTTGAAGAAAAGAAAGCTTCAAGTGCATCCCACACTTCCTGAGATGTCTTACAACTTCTAATGTGAGGCAACAAAAAATCTGAGATAGAGTTGAGGAGATAAGACCTTGCAAGTGCATCCTTGGAACACCATGTGCTCAATCTTTCTTGCTCTTCTTGTGTTGGTTGACTTTTGTTCCTGAAACTTGGCATAACTTCATCTCCAGCCACATAACCATATAAACTTCTACCTTGGAGATAAGCTTCCATTCTTAATGACCAAGCTGAGTAATTACCTCTATCCAATTTGTCAATTGATGAAGGAAATCCATCTGCCATGTTGTCCAACCTTGCTCTGATACCACTGTGAAGAGATGGATAGGTATGTGCTTGAAGATGAAGAGGTGTTGCAAAATCCTTGATCTACACCAGCCAAATGAACTCCAGGAGTATATGGTGGGACCTTTTAGCTTGCCAATGGATGTATTAGACACCCTATGTACCTTGGAAGATCACTCTCAAAAAGATAGATCAAAACAGATAAGTTGGAGTTAGCTCAGAGGTGAAAACTTGCTATTCTTGGTTCATACACCTGTCCAATGTTTTACATAATTCTCTGAGCACAGTAGCAATTAGCTCAATTCCTCTTGGGGAAGTCTAGGAAACTTAAAGAGCTAACTTTCAAGAGTAATCTCATCAACAATAATGAACCACACACTGAGAATGAGTTTTAACAAGTGATGACATCATCCCGATTTTCACGGGCTGCTACAGAAATAGACCAGTGAGCAGAAAAATCAACATAACTCAAAATGTAGAAATCCAATGATTATGAAAATTTGTATGGTTATACTAGACAGTAAGTTGAATCCAACAAGCTTTAAATCACGGAATTTGGATAAGTAACCACTGAGAAACACCTATGACAAGATGAGTGAAAAAGTCGGGTACCTGACAGAGAAGTGAAGATGAACAGACCCTATTGACTTCAAATGAACATAGCTGAAGATTGCAACATCCAAATGATATGAAAATTTGTGAGCATATAGTAGACTTATAGAGCTAACTTTACCAAGTTACATCACTGAAAATGATGGACCAAGCTCAGAGAAAACATCTCTGCAAGCTGACTGAGAAAACTGAGAGTAATGGCAGTGAGTAGTACACTTCACAAGAACATGGAAAGATGAAACCAAATAATCATGAAAAATGAAAGTATATTGCTTGTACAATACAATGACTTACTGATACATATGTGTGCCTTGTAATCACACCTTGATATGGCATAAAGCTCAGCTCTTGGAGGTCTTCACATAGGTCTCTCTAACCACGACTAAAACTGCCATCTATTTATAGTTGAGTTTGGGAGGCTAACTTCCCTCAATCACTCTCCAATCAATCAATGATTGATTTGATTCTCTACCTACCACAAATCACGAATTGGTGGCTCCTCTTTCCATTCTTGATCAAGTGGACTCAACCACTTAAGATTCTCTTACTTTTACATTAAGTAAACTCTTCAAAAGTTACAAGAGGTAGTTCACAAGTGAACTTTACATAGTCTTCTTTTTAAAGCTTCTTCTAAGACTTTGTGAGACTCAAGCCAATACTTAGGCTTATCATAGACTTGCTCCAACGGTGATAGACTACAATGGTTTACTAGGACACTTGTTAAGTACATATGCTACATACATAACAACCTCAAGCCAGAAACTATGTGGTAAAGCCTAACTCTTGACCATACACCTTGCCATCTCCATGAGTGACCTGCTCTTCTGTTCAGCAAATCCATTTTGTTAAGGTGTATACGACGTTGTACATTGATGTTTTATCCCACTTTCAGCCATAAATGCATTAAAGTCAGAAGACATATATTCCCCCCCTTTGATGAGAATGGAGGGTGCCCATTTTACATGCTGACAGATTTTCAGCCAAAACCAAAAATTGTTTGAAGCACATGAACACTTTAGACTTTGCTTTCAATGGATATACCCATGCATGCCTGGAAAAATCATCAATGAAAGTCACGAAGTAAAGATAGTTTCCAAAAGAGGGTGTCTGCATAGGGCCACAGACATCATTGTGAACAAGCTGCAATTTCTATGTAGCTCAAACATAACCATCTTTTGGGAATGTAGAACGTTGCATTTTGCCCAAAATAGAGCCTTCAAATACATGTTTACCAGGTGCCTCATGTTTGGGCAAAGAGGATACCATTTCAAATTTCTACTGGCATAGCAAACTAGCAAAATTCAGATGGCCAAAGCATGCATGACAAAGCTTTGCATCTGACATAGCCAGAGATTCATGTATGCACAGGCTGAGTCATTCACATATTTTTCATAATCTATGAGCTTATATAGCCCACGAGATAAAATGCCAGAAGCAATAATCACGTCGCCATTTGACAGATCACAAACTATACATCTATCATCAACAAATTTCACAACCAAGCCAATCTTGGCTAAAGCCAAAATTGATAACATATTCTTCTTGATTCCTGGCACAAATAAAGCATCTGATGAGGCAAAAAAACTACCATCAATAGTGGTCAGAATGATCTTACCAACTCCCATAATAGGATAAGAGGAGTTGTTGGCACATGTAATAGTATTCCCTGTAGGGGCAGGCTTGAGTGAAGAGAAGAAACTGCACTGCAAGGTAATATGTTTGGTTGCCCCACTATCAAAGTACCAAACATCTGAGTCTACTTTAGACATGCACTGCTCTTGAGAAGATGGGTCAAAATTGCAAACAGTAGTAAACAACCATTCTTCATCCTGCACAAGATTAGCAGACTTTGTTTTCGGTGGAGGCCTCTACAACAACCATTCCGACCTCTTTCTTCTTTGGCTCTTTAGCAGCCAGTTTTGAATAGCTCGTAATGACATGATCATTTGCTTTATAGAGTTTGCAAAGCAATTTCTGCTTTTTTGATTTCTTCTCATCTTTGTCTTCCTTCTTCGATTGTGCAAAATTAGCAGATTTCTACTTACTAGTAGAAGAGATCCATTTTCCTTTGCCCTTCTTACTAGCCAAGAAAGCTTGATTTGCAACACACATAATAGACATGTTTTGCCTAGACTGATCTTCCCGCAACAAAACAGAAACTAACTCTTCAAATGTTAAGGCATTTGGATTGCCTTTCATCATCAAACAAAGAGTAGAAGAAAAACTCTAATATGAGATGAATATTCTCAAAACCATGTGCAATCAACTAGGAATGTACTTTTTCATACCATGCACATGGTGCTTGCTTCAAACCATATAATTCCTTTTTCAACCTCCACACTTGGTTTTCATGCCCTTTCTGCACAAAGCCATGGGGCTAAGAAACATACACTTCTTCATGCAAGTCACCATTTAGAAATGTAATTGTAATGTCCAACTAATGTACATTCCAACCATGATGATCTACAAGTGTAGAGATGCTACAAACAGTAGCCATTTGGCATATAGGAGCAAAGGTCTCATCAAAATCAATGCCTCTTTCCTGAGCATAACCCTTTGCAACAAGCCTAGCCTTATACGTGTCAACTATTCCATCACACTTACACTTCAACTTGTATAACCACTTAGTGCGAATGGCCTTCTTACTAAGAGGAAAGTCACATAAAGAACACGTACCATTTTTCATGATAGCATTAAATTCTAATTGCATAGCAGCCATCCAATTTTTTTAATTTTGTGCTTCATCAAACAAAACTAGATCATTCTCATCACAAAGACTTGAGGTAGCCATAGCATAGAAATCTGATGCAAAAGAAGCACTATGAGAGCCTGAACGAGTATCATATGATAGAGGTGCATCTAATCCGCTATCACACAAAGTCTAGACTAGCCATTTTGGCATAGTTTTTTCTGTTGAGATATCAAGCTCAACATGTGATGATCTAGGATGACACCTATCAGTTTTTCATTCTTGTGACATGTATAGTGGTCACACGGGTATATGTCAGGGATACTTCATTGAGCTTTAATAGATTTATCTACCGAGAGTGATGGCACATTTATTTCTTGCCAGCTCACTCATTTGTGGACATTAGGTTTTTCCTCATGTACTGTTCTTTATATATTGCACTTGTATTGTTTTAGGTCATTCTTGTACATCCCTTTTATGTAATAGAAGGTGAAGAGGATCATTCTTCCGTGCCTGAATCTGTGTGTGTGCTTCTCTTTGAGAGTGAGAGTGTGTATGTGAGCTCTCTTCCTTATCTCATTCCTCGTGACATGGTAACAAAGCTATTGTGGTTGTAGAGAGCTTGTGGAGAAGGTCGGCGATGAAGAGTATGTGAGAAGGCATGGAGAAAGCGTGATTCACTAACGACCTCAGATTGCTACAAAAATTGGCATGAAGGTAGAAGGCCTCAAAAGATTTTCGAGAGTTATCCCTTTAGGGTCACTTATTTTTGTCAGATCAGAGTTTCGGATCCATCTCGACCTTCATTTTGAGCCTGCAAGGCGGAGCCCAGAGAAAAACTAGGCCAGTTTGCAAAATTGTAACTTGCATCCTGTTCGACAACACTCATATATTCCAAATCCAGAATTTCAAGGGATTTTTTCTACTATTGATACACAAAAATTGTGTTTTTTTGAGATCAAATTGTCACATCGTAGTGCAATAGCGTTGAAGCAAAATTATTGCTTGTAGTGTTTTGCAATGTTGTGAATTGCTCCAAAAATGGCAAACATAGATGGAATGGGTCAGCTTATGAGTGATAAGCTGGACAAGAACAACACTCATGCTTGGAGATTTCATATGATAATTTCTTGATGGAAAAAGGCTACTGGAAGTACATCGAAGGAGAGAACAAAAATGCCATGCATTTACCAGAGAGGAATCCGACTGCAGACTAGTTAAGAGCATATCAGGAATGGAATCAAGGAGCACAAAAGGTAATGTATTGGATATTTGTTAGCATATAGGATAGCATGATTGGGCACATACAGGATGGCAAGACTCTGAAAGAGGCGTGGAACAGTTTGGTCACATTGTATGAGTGTAGCTTAGTGGTGAGTAGCACCTCCTTTAATTTCAATCCGGGAAGACATGAGGATGGTATGAAGGCCTCGTACAAGTGATGGCACAAGTGTGTGAGTGAGAAGCACAAAAACATACACACATATACACACACACACACACAAGGCAATAACAAAGAGAGAAACAATGGAGTTCTTTAGATTGCTCCAAAAGTCTCATATACAAGCTCAAATCACTAACAAGCTAACCTAAAAAATGAGCTCTCTAGCTCTTTTTATAGTTTTTGACTAGCATTGGTCCTGTCCAGACCTAGTGTCCGACCTACTTAAAAATTAGGTTCCTAGGCTATTTTGGAGGCTCAAACGAGCTCTAAAAATTATGAAAATTGATAAATAAATACGTATAATACTCCTCAAGCTTGAGGACTCCTCTGCTTGAACAAAATGGAGTCGAATCTACGAAAAAAGGTATTTACAATGTTCATGTAGTGATGAAAATCATTGTTGTAAAGAGATTGAGTTGGAAAAATTGACTGGCCTACTTCCAGATCTACATTGACTGTTTTTTCTACTTGTTCCTTCTCTCTGATCTGACTCCCTTTGTTGGCTTCCCTGTCGTGTAGGTCTTTGAGTGCCCTGATTGCTACCAACACCCCCCCTCTCTCGTGTTTGTCATCTCTGACAGACCCTTGTTGGGCTGAATGTTTGACATAGTATTTGATGATGTCGATAGCCAAGTGGTGCTCTTCTAGCCTCAGCCCTTTGGCTAAATCTGTTAGTAAGGCATCCCAATCGACTGACCTTGGAATGTCCAGATGAGCTAGATGCAATTGTTCAAAATGTAAGGTTCTCTCCAGAGCGAAAAGTTGGAGGAGATGTGAGGGTCTGAGGACGAATATTTCGGAATGATACTCCTAGAACCCTATGATGACCATCTCCTCAAACATGCATGCTGGGAGGTATTTGATTCCTGCATTCCAGGCATATATCACATTAATGGAGGGGTTGTGCTCATGTCATATACTAAGTTGGAATTGCCTACAGTGAAACCGACTCCGGAGAAATGCAGGTCTTTAATGTTCTTGAAGGTTCGGAAGGTGACCAACATTAATTCGAATATTTTCATACACATCTATGCCATCATGTCAGGAACATTTTGCAGTTTGACGTCCCAGTGGCAAATGGTGGATATCATGTATGCTACTGTGGCCGATCCTCGTGGTGGTGCTAGATACATGTAATTTAGCCATTTCGCAACCTTTAACATTCTTCAAAGTAATGGAAAAATCTAGCCATGTGCATCTTCTGAGTACTGGGACGTAGCATGGATTGTATTTAATGAAAAGTGACATATTATTCCATGTACGAACCATTTCTGGATAAGTTTCTAGAAGACGAAGCCTCCAGGTGGGTTGGAAGATGGACCCTTGTGTAGCTCTTTCAGGTATGTCATCAGGGTCAAATTGAGTGGTGAATGTTGGGGCCTTGCCACATCGTCGTTGAATTTTTGCATTATAATCTGCTAGCAGCACACAATAGGGCACATATTGATCATCATTTGTGTTTAGCAATTGGTGATAGGACATGACTCAGAAGTATTCTGATTTGATAATGGTATCCTCAATTTTAGACATTGATTGAATTTGCACCAAAACTCTCTCATCGTGTGTATTGGCCGTTTTTGGAGCGTCTGCAGCCATTCTGGGGATTCTACTTCAAGTGTGTCCAATCCTTCAGATGTTTGTTGGCCACCTGGCATCGGCATAGGAACATAAGGTTCATCATATGACTCATCTAATTCTATGGGCACTAACTCTTCCGGTTCTAGTTCTATGATCAGGGAGGGCTGTCTTTCGTACTAAAGTAATTTTCCTTGCAATTCGGCGACATGTTCCCTTAGTGCATTCACCTCCTCCGTAGTCGCACTAGAATCTGTGACCTTTGTTTGCTCTTCTTGCATCCCTAGTTGTTGGAGAAGAGTATCCCATTCTTTTTCCAACTCGTCATGTGCTGCCAAAAGATCCACATAGCTTTCAAGAATGGTTTTCATGGTCTCTGAGGGGACAACTTTAAACATGTCTGCGTCGATCTCCTGAGGGGAGCCTTCCATTGCTGCCTCTAAGTTCTCTTGGTTTTGCTTTTGAAGTCGTTTGTTTTCTTCTAGAGCCATGGCCATGTGCTTTCTTAGTAATGTCAGATTATGACGGACTTTGACATTCTCGGACTGATGAAGTTTAAGTAAAGTTGTGAGTTTTTTAATTGGAAGATTCTGATTGCTAAGGAGCTTCCAATAGGTTCTGGTGGGCATGTTCTAGCATAGTATAATGTTGATTGAGGTCGGTGTTCTCTTCTTCTAGGGCTGCAAGCTGCTTCTGTAATTGTTGGTGGTCCGTAGTTATATGGTGATGATGATCTTCTAAGGTATGATATTCATTCTACAGTTGATTTATACATTGATATAATGTAGAACACAAATTATTTACATTTAGGGATGCTAGGAAAGTGGAGGATGCAGGGGGAATGGGGAAGGGGAAAGGGATAGTGAATGAAGTGGAAACAAGAGGTGATGTGGGGGGAGGGGGTATGGGAGATTGTGGGAGTGTGGGGGGAGGGAGTGGTGCCATAGCTGGTGATGTTTCCATACTCTCAAAAGTGTGCGTTATCGTGTAAATGGGAACGGAGGGTGCGGTGGATGTGGTGTTGATGAATAGTGTTGTGAAGGTAGGTGTCGCAGTCTCACCAAGATGGGTGCCTGACAAAATAGGAATTCCTATAACATATGTAGTGGTGGTGGAGATTAGGGTGGTAGTGATGTGGGGAAAAGTGAATTGTGCAGTGAGAGGTGAGGGGGGTGGGTTTGGGGGTGAGGGTCTAGAGTGTGGTGACAGCAATGCCTCATGGTATTCTTCCGTCTGTGTAGTGTCACCAAGTGCCGATACATCTATATGAATTTGCTTCTCGGAGTGAAGGGGAGGAGTAGGCACTCATTTCTCAAAGCAATGAATATAAGCGAGAGCCAAATGAATGGCTTCATCCAGGCCAAGCACATCTGCGTGAAGGTTCAGGGACTCAATAAACTGTCCGTCTACCCCTTCTTCTCCTAACATTTGACTTAATATTAGCATCTTCCCTTTTTCCAGTGATAACTTGTGATGCTCCTGGACTCTTTTCATGGTCTCATACAATCTTTTGATCTATGCAGTATAGGCTAGGGCACATGCTATCTCTGAAATTTCCTCTTGCTCCTGGTCGTGTTCTTTGTCTGTCTCCTCTTCATCAGTCTCTTCTTCATCTTCGTTCACCTCTATGATTTCGGGTTGAGTAGGGACTGTGGTCTATGTGGTTGGTTGCAGTCCTTGGGCCTGGTCCTCCTCAATCTCAAGATTCGCCTCATTGAGCATCCTGGCAATTTCTTCATTTGTTAGGTCCTCCAAAGTGTAGCCCTGTAGGAACTCTAGGTCAGAGGGGTAGGAGGGAAAACAAGAGTGGGCCCCTCTGCACTTAGCCTAGGTAAGCGAATCATAAATGGGTGAACACGTCTTGTTTGCGGGGGTGTCACATCTGGTGTGAGGGTGGCACCCCTAGCTGGTGCACACGGGATTTGGACTGCTCCTCTCATTTTCTTAGATGGTGGCCGCATTGTTGATGGCCGTCTCTAGAACTCTTGGGCTCTAGAACACACCAATGCTCTTTGAATGGGCACATCGTAAGCTAAGCACCTATAAATGATCTGTGTAAGCGCACAACATCCATGAAGCACATTCTTATGTTTCTTGTTCCAACGTTGATGTGCTAAGTGAATTTGATCAATGATCCAGTGGGGTAGATTGAGTGTGATATTTTTTGTCTCTGCCAAGTACAAGCTGAACCAAATTCTCTTTGGTGGCATGGTGAAACATTCTTGAGCCAGGAAGGCGAAGTGCTGCATGATTGTGCGTAAATGGATGGCGATGGTCGGTGTCATGGCTACCATATCTTTCAGTTTGTTGAGATCTTTGTGCTTCATTCTTCCCGAAATCAATGTTTCTTTCTCTGTGGGAATGTGCATACCCTTCATGTCCAAGGCCTCCCGTACTAAGTTGAGGGTAAGTTTAAAGCTTTTTAGCTCATGGCCTGGTGTTAGTGAGGGAAGCACAAAGGTACTATCTCCTCCTTTGGCTCTGCTAGGGGTGATAGTGCTGATCAGGTAGGAACAACACAGAAAGTCAGGTTTGGGTAATTGTGCTCTAAAGTAGATGTCCAGGCCAACTTTGGTCCATACTAATCTCATCCCTTCTGCGTTCTGATAGTTTTTGAACTCACGAGTAAAGAAATGATACCTTCCCCACTTGCCATTAAATTCTATTTCAGCTTCCAAGAAGTACATACCCTCTCCTAGTGGACCAACGACATCACTGAACCAATGTGCATGTTTATCGACTTGTGATGTGTGTTCCTGTGGAGGATCCTAAATTGGAAGGACATGCACTGCCCTAAGTTCCTGAGGCCTCTCAGTTAGTTGTGGTTCGAGGAGGAGAGTTTCAATGTCCACTATTTGGGTGCTTGATCTCGCCAAGGAACTAGTTCCTCCTGCTTCTGCCATGTTATTGCTTGCTTGTCAATTCTGTGAGAATATAGAAGCACATGTTTACATTGTAGTGGACAAGATATGATAGTTTGTCCCTGTTACAACATTAACATGAGGCACCGTGATAAGTTAGTGAGTCAGTTGGTGCTCGGTGATTGTGTGTGTAGTTAGTGATGAGTAGTTCTATGAGCTAAGTGGAATGATGCAGTGTGAGAATGATGCAGTTAGTAGGTGGAGGTGAACTTACAAATTGGGGTTGGGGGGTTTATTGCAAGCTTTTTGTCACCAAATGTAATGCATGGTTTTACAATATGACTGTTGGTGGGCTATGGGAGACTTTACATGAGCATTTATTTGAAAATGAGGCTTTTTAGGGACCCATTTACAAGTGACTCTATTAGTGCCTGTTGATGCATGTGTGAGTGTGTGTGAATGGAGCTCTGCCTTGTGAAGTTTATGGGTGTCTACTCGAGCCTGCAAGCAAGCCTTAGGCACCCAAATTTATCTTGATTGTGGGTCGGCCTTCATCGACTTCTTGGGTACCCAGATAGATAGTCTTTCCGTGGGCAATTGTCGGAGAAGCATTGGTGCTCTACGCTGATCACTAGAGTAGGGTTTGGTTGGGACTTCCACTGGAGTTTCTTGGGGAAGTTCGCCCTTTCGTACCCATATCTGCTTCAATGGTCGAGATGCCTTGGTTGGGGTGATCTTTGGTTTAGGGCCGCTACTTCTTTGCTTGCTTCTGATCTCCAAGACTTCACGTTTTTGGTCGAAGAATTTCTTTGGACAAGCATGGAGTTCCACTTGCACCACCACGTTTGGTGAGGGGGTTTTCTGCATCACAGGGTGTTGAACAAGAAAAGCATCTATTTCCATGATAGTGCTCATGGAGGGACCAGGAGTTGGTGCCTTTTCTACTTTCTTGAGTGCTTGATTTTCTAACTCAATGATAATGCGATTTGGACCTACCTAGACCTGAAGAAGTCCACTTCTTAGGTTTAGGTTGACTGCATGATCATATATCCAGTCTTGACCCGAGACAAGAGGTTCAGTGAGATCCTCGTCTTGACACACTAGTACTTTAACTATCATTAGAACATCTTGAATGTACAAGGGGAGCGACACCTCGCCCATGCAAGGGGTTTCCGCACCTCCCAATCCTATAAGGTATGCTTCTATAGGATTGACACTTAATTTCAATTCTTGATAGTAAGACAATTCCCATATAGTCCTTGCACTTTTCCCTTGTCCTACCTCTAAGGTCACAAAAGGACATCGGTCAATTATTCTATGGGAACTTATGCCTGAGATTTCACACATAGACATATGATATCCTAGAGCCGCATAGGCATCTATCCTAGGCTGATCTCTACCTTGTCTTCTCAATTTCATTCTTCGGATGCGTTACAAAGCCTCTACCTGCGCTTCTTCTCGAATTCGTTTTTCTTCTTCTTTGCGTTTCTTGGTCGTATTGAGTCGGTTAAGCATTTCCTCCGTGAGGGGTTCTTGGTATAATTTGACTCGACATCCACTAATATAAGTCAGTAGGATGTCGCCTTCTAAAGTGGCTAACTGGACTGCCCCTCATTTTGATATTCTATTAATAATCATGGGTCCATAGCCGCACTTCTCTAGCTTTCTTGCATGTTGTTTCAGGGTATATACCAGAACTAAGTCTCCTGCCTTCAAGCCTTTATCCTTCACATGGGCATCGAAGTATGCCTTTTGTCTCTTCTTAGCTGCATAAATCCTTGTGGCAGTCTCAGTCTCATTTCACCTAGCCATTCAAGATCAAAGATTCTTGAAGAAAGTTCATGCCTTGTCCACTCATGCTCCTGTGCTACTCTCAGTGTAGGTGTCAAAAAGTCCAAA
Organism: Ceratopteris richardii; assembly: GCA_020310875.1. Lineage (NCBI taxonomy): Eukaryota > Viridiplantae > Streptophyta > Polypodiopsida > Polypodiales > Pteridaceae > Ceratopteris > Ceratopteris richardii. The sequence goes on from CM035406.1 coordinate 125,347,726, forward strand.
GGTAGTACTGCATCTTGGCCAAATACCATTTGAAAGGGTGTGGCTTGGAGTACCGTTTTATAGGCAACTCTATATGCCCAAACAACATGGTGTAGCTATTTTCCCAATCAAAGCATTTATTATTCACTAATTTGGTCAGCACATTGCATAGAATCTTATTAGTGCTTTCGGCTTGCCCATTAGCTTGTGGGTGATAGGGGGCGGACTTCTTGTGTACTACCAAGAATTCTTGGAAAAGATTTTCAATGACTTCATTCAAGAAGTGAGTGCCTCTATCACTTACTAGCTTGATCGGTAACCCATATCTAGTGAACACGTTCTCAAATAAAAACTTAGCTGTGGTTTGAGCATCATTCTTCTTTGTGGTTTTACTTCTACCCATTTAGTCAGATAATCGGTGGCAACTATGATATACTCCACATGTGAACTCTTAGTTGGGGGATTAATAGGACCTACAAATTCTATTCCCCACTTAGAGAATGCATGTCCACCCATCATAGGTTTCAATGGCATCTCATCTTTGCGTATCGGATATTGAGTTTGCTGAAAAATATCACACCGCTTCACATAGGCATGTGCGTCCATGTGAAGGGTTGGCCACCACAAGCTTGCAAATAGGATTGCCTTAATCACACGTTCTGGTCCAAAGTGTCCTCCTACTACACCTTGGTGAGCAATTTCCAAAATCTTAAGATATTCACTCTCATGGACACATAGTCTTAGTTATCCATCTTTTCCACCCTTGTATAGATTATCACCAATGAGTGAGTAACCTAGGGCTTCTTGTTCTAAACTTCTTTGCCTAGCCAGGGTCATGTCTTGAGGGAATGTTTTCATCCTCAGGAAGGCTACCAATGGTTCACTCCAATCTAGTATTAGAGACACCTAGTACAATGTAGCATGCTCCACACGTGGTCTAATACGATAGATTGGGCATTCCTTACACAACTTATGGACATCTGCTTCCATAGTCAGCCAATGCACTCCTAGTCTCCTTAGTGTCTGTAAAGTTCTTTGCCTTGAGTAGTGTTGTTTTAATGCACCCACATGTGCTTATACATACTTCCTGCCATGATATGGTACTTTTGGGCTTTTACTACCTCCCTATCTTGAGTATTCATTACTTGGTGTTTGGGTCCGTATGTCAATATTGGCACTAATGTCTTGGACCACTGAGGTACAACTTCCAAATTAAATAAGTAAGCATCAGGAAGATCATCTGATACTCCTTATGGGGCCTCTTTGGATGTGAGCCTCGAGAGGTGGTCTGCTCTCAAGTGAGTCTTGCCCTTCCTCACCACTACCTCAAAGTCATATTCCATTAGTAAGAGGAACCATCTTACTAATCTACCTGTATTGCATGGCTTGTTAACCAAGTACAGTAGCCCTTGATGATCAGTAAAAAATTTAACCTTATTTGCAAGCAAATAGTGTCTAAACTTTTTAACCGCATATACCATGCCTAATCCTTCTCATTCAGTGGTCGTATAGTTTTGTTCAGCTGCATTCAACTGTCTACTAGCATAAGCAATTGGAAGATCCATGTTACCTTCACTTGTAGGTTATGCAAGTACACACCCAATAGCATAATTGGATGCATCCACATGAACATGAAAGGGTTTGTTCCAATCTGGTGTAGTCAAGATTGGTGTTGAACATAATTTCCATTTAAGCTCATTGAAAGATTTCTCACATTCATCGGTCCACTCAAAGTTAGTCAAAAGGGAGTACATAGGCTTTGCAATGATGGCATACATGTGTATAAAATGTTGGTAATAACCACAATGCCCCATGAAAGCTTGCACTTCCTTGACATTCTTTGGCCTAGGTAGCTCTGCAATAACTCTCACTTTCTCCTCATCCGTGGATATGCCATTATTTGACACTATGTGTCCTAGAATCTTGCCTTTCTTGACCATAAAAACACACTTTTGTGGGTTCAAGCAGACTTGATATTCTCTACATTTGTCAAAGATAGCTCTCAGCTCAAGGATATGGGTTTGCCTTATGTTGTAATGGGCACAAAGATCATCAACATAGACTTCTAAATTCTTCCTCAAGAATTCCTTAAGTATGTGGCACATCAGCCTCTGAAAGGTGGTTGGCGCATTGGTTAGACCAAATGGTATTACCCGAAAAGCAAATATGCCCCACTCTGTGGCAAAAGCCATCTTATGCTGATCTTCCACACACCACCAGTCTATCTATCTCCTCTTTGATCTTAGCAGCATAGTAATCATTATAGGTGTATGGCTTTTGCTTAGAGGGTTTGACATCTAAGGCCATGGGAATCGTGTGTGAGCATATGTCAGGATCTACACCTTTTAGTTCCTTGTATCTCCAAGTGAATACATCTCTGTATTCTCTTAGAAAGGCTATCAACTCGTGCTCCTCTTCCTCCATTAGATCATGTCCTATGTACATGCATCTTTCTTCTCCTTCTTCTATGGCTACCACAATTTTCTTGGTGGTTTCTTTGTTATCATAGGCCTCTCCGGATTGTGCATCACGTTTAGGAATTCTTATCATGACTCTCCAATCTTCTATCTCATACTTCTTAAAATTTTTAGGGACCTCAAACAAAGAGTCTTCCTCTTTTGTTGTGGTTTCTTTCTTCTTTCTTTTCTTGCCTTCATTTTTGGCAATGATTTGTGTGGTTAACCTCACATCATTAGTAAGTTCTTCATGTCTCTGAGGGTGAGCTTCTACTTCATAGAAGTATTCTTCATCTGATGCAAAAGGTGGCTCCATAATGATTGACTCTAGATCGGAGTCTTTTGCATCCTCGAATGCATCAGTGCTAGGTTCACATTATGCTATAAACGAATCATACATAATTGGCTCTATTGTGAAGATTGAGATGTCCGCCATCCTCGTCATACTGGGGTGTCCATTGTTCTTCATTGATGGCTACATCCATTGTTGCTAAAATTTCTGCCCAACCATGAGGTTCAAATTCTTTGTCAAGAAATACTACAGGTGCATAGGCTGGGTCTTGAAGTGATCTATGGGTTTCTTTTGCAACTACCTCTCTCGCTTTTTCTCTCTTCTCTTCCTCAACTGCTACTTTGCACATCCATAAGTGTGTGTCCATGCAACCATGAGGATCCTGATCCTATAGAATGCACTAATTTTGTATCATCTTTTGCTCTATGGATGGGATTCCATTGAATGGGGGGTACATCTCTATGAGAGTAATCCTTGAGATCGACTTTGGTTGTAACACCTAAGTGTTGGAAATACAAGGAATTGGTTCCCCAATCCTGTGCCACTTACAACTGCCACATAAATGGTCTTCCCAAAATAATCTCATAGACTTGATTCTTGCTAAAGTCACATATAGCAAAAGTATGCTCGAACTCAACACCACATGTAGTGAGAGTTATTCCTTCTAGCAGTCCTAAGGGTCTCTCAATGTGACCATCAGCCATCTGCAATTTCATTCTTGTTGGCTTGAGTGTTGGCTTGCCCCAATGGTTCCATAGGGAAGTGGTAGCAATTGCAACTCCTGCACCTGAGTCCAAAATTGCCTTGGTTGTGTACCCCTGATGGGTAATGGGAAGATAGGTGTTTCCTTCTTCTCCTTCGCTCATGTCTCCTATCTTGTCCAAGGGTATTTTCGACACTGTTCTATGAGATCCTACCTCAGAGCGAGGTTTTGCTACTTTTGGCACTTGATTGGCTATATGTTTCCACAATTCTTGCCTAACCTTGAGTAGCTCTTCTAAAGTAAGATTGCACTGCACTTTAGTGTTTTTCACTACCTCGGTGTTCCTAGCTATGATTGAGTCTTCGTTTCTTATCATGACCGTGGGTGCTCTCATACAAGTAGACTTTGCTTCCCATGGGCCTGTGAACTGGGGCAATTCTTGTAAGGAATTAGACTCGAAGTCTAATCTCTCATGAGATTGGGTACTCTCTTGCTCCCCATAAATGGAAGGAATGTCTTGTCGGAATTGATCATGCGCTTCAACCACAAGTTCAATGGGAGGAGAACTATTGTATAATTACATGGGTCTAAGGGGTAGAACCCTTGGGTTTCTAGGTGTGAAACCCTTTGGATTTATGGTTTATTTACCCCTTTTAGATGGGTCTTGAACCTTAGGGTTAATCCTCTAAGGTTGAGTACCTTGGGCTTCATTGGAAGCTTCTCCTAGCCACTTGGTTTGTACGTGAGAGCTTGGAGAGTCTTCTTTTAGAAGCCATGTGATTTCATGTGACTTCCTAAGCTTGGAAACCATGTGAACACCTTAGGGACCCATGTGATGGAAGATACACATGTCCCCTTGAGAGGGACTTACCCCCTTGGACTTGGAGCTATATATTGGAGGGGTTGGTTGGGTGGAAACACATCTCTCTTCCTAGTGTGTGGCCTTGCTAGTTAGTTCTCTTAGACTTCTTAGTTCTTTTGTGTGAAGACTATGGAGTCCTTCCACAAAAGTGGCATCAGAGCTAGGCTTTATTTCTTTCATGAATTTTTAGCCTCATCCTTTTGAATTCCACGTGGGCGATTGAATGCCAGCTTCCATCAATGGGTTTGCATCTTCTTCTCTTTTTAGAGAAGAAAAGAACATTATGTGCAACCCGCCTTGTAAGGAGAGGAGAAGAGCTATCAAATCAACGTACTTAGACAAGCGATCGGGTGAGTGTAGAGGCGGAAAGGCATCTATAACCGCCTGGATATACATACAGGTGTGTTCGCAGCTCTGCTGGAGTCCCGAATCTTAGTTGAAGAACACTAGTGTTGACGTGCTATATGAAGCCATCTATTGTATATTGACCTTCATATGTGGGATAAACTGTGCACGACACATTTGCTTTGAGGTTTATCTCAAACCTCCTCTAGGTGGCGGGTAGAAGCTCGTCTAGTTGACGGGCAATCTTAGATGTGTGGTGTGTTCATACCAGCACTAATATACCAGATCCCATCAGAACTCCGCAATTAAGCATGCTTGGACCCGAACAACACTAGGACTTCTCGAGAGGTCACCCATCCCATTACAATTTTCATACTCATCAAGAATGGGGATCCATCTAAAGGGCAAAGGAAGGACAATGCTCCAATCAAAGCTAAGTATTTTCTTGTTTTGTTTTAATATTTTTTTGCCTTAAGTATCTATGCATACATTCATTGTTGAAGTAAAAAATAATACTTCAATTATTGAAGTTCACATATGATGAAAAGCTATACGTTCTCTCCTCAATTTGATTACATAGCATGTGGAATGTTTTAACCACGAATAAGCACACACATGTAGATGCAAAATCTTGTCTAGGCTAAAATAATGTCCATATCTTACATGGACATGTAAGACTCCTCCATGGGAATACATGTGACTTCCTTGGAGGAGCTCATGAAGTACCAATGAAGTAAGAATGGATCTTTTTCATTCCATATGTGATATTTATTTCCATTTGTTGCACATCCAATGCATGTATGATTACTTTTAGCCTACTACTTTTTGTGGTAACTCTTTAATGAAGTATACTCATAGTCTTGCATATGTGATGAGCTACATAAAAAGTTATGACACGTATGCATCATGTGCATTGTTCTGCACATGGAAAGGACAAACTCTGTCCAAAAAGATAGTACCTCCTTATGTAAGAAGCATGGTTCTTTTTAGAAACTTTCTTTTCCAATAGTAAGGGGTGTATGAGTGTGACATCTGTTAGCTATGCATAGAAATTTTCAGTTTTCATGATATCCCGTGCATGATTTTAAGATGCACACATATTGGGCACACAAGTAAGTATGTAGTGCCAAGATGGAAGGGAAGGAGCACAATAGCCCAAGCCTACTTCATCATTGTGAGAATACTCAAATGAAATTGAGGGATGGACAAAGCTTAATTTCCAGATAAGTGTTTACCCTCTTTTCTTTTCCTTTCAAACTATGAAGCATGCACGGCATGTTGTAATAGAAATGAACTGAGTAGTGGATGCATAGATTTAGGTGGTCGGGTTTCTTTGACCACATAGAAAATTATCATGGAAATAAGTTGCACTATGCATCCACTTCATTGATTGGAAAAGAAAGATTGGTTGTGCATATATATGGTCATGTTTTATTTATGCATTATGGCAACTCTGATGCACAAAAAGAAAGATGCATTGAAGGTTTGAGAATTAAGAGCGAGATTTGCTTTATTCAAGCTTAAGTATGGTTACAAGTTCCATAATAGGAATAATGGTAGTAGAGACAATTGGCCATAAGTAAAACTACCATTCACTTCCTATATAGTTGGACTATTAAAAGCCAAGGAAAAGTACATTGGCAAGATACATTAAGCTTAAAGTCCCTCTTATGGAGTAACAAATTTCCATTAAAAAACCCATGGCATGCCTGATCAGCAAAGCCATAGTACAAAAATTTTCTCCCTTAAAACCACGATACAATGGTGGTAACTTAGAGCACTATCTTCTCAAAGCTCTAAGGAAGAGAAAATATGGTATAACAGAATCATAGTTTTGGAAGATTGAAGTATGAGTGCTTTTTCTCAACAAAGTTCTTTGTTTGAAAGAAATAAAGAACTATTCGGAGTGTAGCTCAGTGATGAGTAGCACCTCCTTTAATGTCAATCCGGGAAGGCGTGAGGATGGTATGAAGACCTCGAGCAAGTGGAGGCACAAGTGCGTGAGTGAGAAGCACACAAGCATGCACACACATACACACACACGCGCACACACGGCAAGACAAAGAGTGAGAAGCAATGGAGTTCTTAGGTTACTTTCAAAAAGCTCTTACAAGTTCATTTCAATTACAAGCCAGCCTCAAAAATGAGCTCTCTAGCTCCTTTTATAGTTTTTGACTAGCTTTGGCCCTGTTCAGACCTAGTGTCCGGCCTAGTTAAAAATTAGGTTCCAGGGCTTATTAGAGGGCTCAAACGAGATCTAAAAAATATGAAAATTGGCAGGTAGATACTTCTAAAGCTCCTCAAGCTCAAGGACTCCTTGGCTTGCACAAAATGGAGCTACAAAAATACGAAATGATATTTACAATGGTTTTTAGTGATGAAAATCACTATTTGTGTAGGGGTCTCTATTGATTTGTCATACATACCTTTGAGCTCCCTACTTGCTCTTTCTTCTTGTGTGTCAACTCCTTGATGTCTGAAAAATTTAGGTGGCCTACTTGCCAGATCTTCTTTGACTGCCATGTCTGCTTGTGCTGTCCCTTCGCTCTGACTCTCTTCGTCTTGTGGCTCCTTCGGTTCCCTGACTGCTGCCAACACCCCCCCCCCCACTCTCGCGTCTGTCGCCCCTGACAGACCCTTGTCTAGAGGATTTTTGAACATAATATTGGACGACATCGGAGGCTAGGTGGTGTTCTTCGAGTCGTAAGCCACGTGCTATATCTGTGAGCAAATCATCCCAATTCACAGGTCCGGGAACATCCGGATGAGGCACCCTCAATTGTTCTGAGTGAATAGTTCTCTCCACAGCAAATAATTGGAGGAGATGTGATGGTCTGGGTATAAAGATTTCGGAGTGATATTCCCAGAATCCTGTGATGAACATCTCCTCAAATGTCTGTTTAAAGCAGGCTGGGAGGTACTTGATTCTGGCGTGCCAAGCATATATTACTTCAATTGAGGGGGTGGTACTCATATCGTACACCAGATCCTGGTTTCCTATCACGAAGCCTGCTCCTGAGAAGTGGGGGTCCTTAATATTCTTAAACGTCCTGAAAGTGATCAGCATTAATTCAAATATTTTCATACACATCTGGGCCATCACATCGGGATTATTGCGTAGCCGAATGCTCCAGCGACGGATTGTAGAAATCATGTAGTTCACCGTGGGGGGTCCTCGTGGAGGTGCTAGATAAACGTAATTTAACCATTTTGCGCAGGCTTTGATGTCTTTGACGGCAATAGTGAATTCAGGCCAGGTGCGTCTTCGAAGAACTGGAACGTAACAAGGATTATATTTAATAAACAACGGCATATTATTCCAGGTTCGGACCATTTCAGGATATGTTTCCAAAAGCCTGATCCTCCAGGTGGGTTGATGGATGGACCCACGCTTAGCACTTTCCGGTATATCATCTGGACCAAATTGTGTAGCAAATGTGGGAGGCTTGTCGCATCGTCGTTGAATCTCGGCGTTGTAGTCGGCCAAAAGTATGCAGTATGGCACATATTGGTCATTATTGGTGCCGATCCATCTATGATGAGACATGCTTCTGAAATATTCTGACTTTATGATAGTTTCTTCTAGGTTCGCTAGTGATTGGATCTGAATGGCCACCCGTTCTTCGTGGGTGTTCGCTGTCCTTTCCAGTGTCTGAAGCCACTCGGGTGCTTCCACTTCCAAGGTTTCTAGTCCCTCTGAGGTTCGTTGCCCTCCTGGCATTGGCATAGGAATATACGGCTCTTCGTACGAATCATCTACCTCAATAGGGACCAACTCTTCTGGCTCTGGTTCTACTACTGGAGAGGGCTGTCTCTCGTATGTCAGTAACCTCTTTTGTAATTCTGCCACCTGCTCAGTTAATGCCTTTACCTCGTCTGAGGTAGAGGTTGATGGGACACTCTTCGGTTGTTCTTCCTGTTCCTTAAGTCTGCTCAGTAGTGTGTCACGTTCTATTTCCAAGTCATCATGAGCTTCCAGAAGATCTGCATAGCTTTCCAAAATGGTTTTCATCGTCTCCGAGGGAACTGCTTTGAACTGCTCTGGATCTATCTCGTGGGGAGAGCCTTCCATTGCCGCTTCTAGATTCTCTTCATTTTGTTTCTGCAGTCTCTTGTTCTCTTCGAGTGCTGTGGCCATATGTTTCCTGAGTAGCGCCAAGTTACGTCTGACTCGTAGGTTATCGGCCTGGTATACTTCGAGCAAGGCTTCTAATTGTTTGACGCCTGATTCTTTCGATGGTTGGGGTGCCTCTAGTAGTGTTTGGTGAGCCTGCTCAAGCGTTGTATAGCGTTGATTTACATCTGCATTTTCCTCTTCAAGAATTTTAAATTGCCTTTGTAAGTTCTGGTGATTTGTTGTCAGTTGTTGATACCGGCCGTCCAGAGCTCTGTACTCATTCTGAAGCTGATATACACATTGATTTAATGCAAGAAATATACTATTTACATTAAATGATGCAGGGAGGGGTGAAGATGCAGGGGGAATGGGGGCAGGAAAGGGAGTTGTGAATGATGTGGATGCAAGTGGAGATGTGGGTGGAGGGGGTATGGGAGATGGAGGTGGCATGGGGGGAGGGGGCGGTGCAGTGGCAGGAGATGTTTCCATAGTGTCAAATCTTTGAGTGACCGTGTAGATGGGGATCGTGGGTGGGGTGGATGTGACGTTAGTGAAGAGAGTGGTGAAAGTGGGCATGGTGACTCCCCCGAATTGGATTCCCGGAGAGAGTGGAATTCCCATGACGATTGTGGTGGTAGTGGACGTGGTAGTGATAGTGTCATGTGGTGGAGTGAGTTGTGTAGTGAGAGGTGGGGAGGGTGGTGACAGTGGTGCTTCCTGATGTTCGTCTGCTTGCGTTGTATCTCCTGGTGCTGATACGTTGATATGAATTTGTTTCCCGGACCTCATGGGACGGGCGGGAACTCTTTTCTCAAATCGGTGAATGTAGGCCATTGCCTCATGAATGGCCTCATCCAATCCTACTGCATCGGCGTGTAGGTTTATGGACTCGATGAACATGTCATCCACGCCTTCCTCCGCGAGCAATTGGTTCATGAGTTTCTTGCCTGCTTCAAGTGACATTTTATGCTGTTCTTGAACTAGCTGCATGGTTCGATATAGTCTTTTTATTTGTGCCGAATACGCAGGGGCACTTGCTAACTCTGAAAGTTCATCATACTCTTGTTCTTCGTAGGCTTCTTCCTCTTGTTCGGTCTCTTGTTCATCTACGTCGACTTCTACCACTTGTGGTCGGATGGGGGCTGACGTTGTTGTATGGGGTTGTGGTTCCTGAGCTCGCTCTGGTTCCGTTTCGAGATTAGAGTCGTAGATTAGTCTAGCCACTTCTTCATCAGTGAGATCATTGAGAGTAAAGCCCTGTGGAAATTCCAAATCTGATGGGACGGGTGGAAACACCAGATTGGGTCCCTCTGTACTTGGTCTTGGTAGCCAAATGGTGAATGGTCTAATGCGTCGTGTCTGGGGAGGGGTAATCTCTGGTGTAGTGGTGGCTCCCCTTGGTTGAGCGCAGGGTAATTGGACTCCCCCTCTCATCTTCTTTGATGGAGGACCTACAACTGATAGCCTTCTCTGGAATTCCTGGGCCCGGGACCATACGAGTGCCCGCTGAATAGGCACATCATAGGCTAGACATCGATAGATTATCTTGGTCAGAGCACAACATCCGTGAAGTACATTTTTCTGCTTCTTGTTCCACCGTTGATGGGCTAGGTGAATCTGATCTATGATCCAATGTGGTACGTTGATAGGGAGGCTTTCTGTTTCTGCCAAATACAAGCTAAACCATATCTTCTTTGGGGGCATGGTGAATCTTTCCTGGGCGGGGAAAGCAAAATGCTGCATGACGGTCCGTAGGTGAAGAGCGATGGTCGGTGTCATCGCTACCATATCCTTCAGCTTATTGAGATCTTTATGTTTCATTCTGCCTGGAACCATTGTTTCCTTTTCAGTAGGAATGTGCATACCATACATGCCCAATGCTTCTCGTACCAGGTTGAGGGTCAGTTTGAATCTTTTAAGTTCGTGGCCCGGCAACAGTGAGGGTAACACAAATGTGCTTTCGCCTCCCTTGGCCCTGCTTGGAGTGATGGTACTGATAAGATAAGAACAACGCAAGAAATCCGGCTTTGGTAAGTGGGCCCTGAAATAACTGTCCAAGCCAGCTTTGGTCCATACTGAACGCATTACTTCGGCATTCTGATAGCTCTCAAACTCGCGCGTGAAAAAATGGTAGCGTCCCCATTTACCATTAAACTCCAATTCAGCTTCCCAAAAATAGGTTCCATCACCCAATGGTCCTGCAACATCACTGAACCAATGAGCGTGTTTGCCCACTTGAGAGGTGTGCCCCTGGGGAGGATCCTGAACTGGGAGTACATGCACAGCTTGAAGTTCTTGCGGCCTTTCGGTGAGATGTGGTTCGAGGAGGAGTGTTTCTATATCCACAATCTGTGCGCTGGATCCGGCGTGAGAACTGGAACCTCCGGCTTCCGCCATGGCACTGCTTGCTTGTTGGTTCTGTGAGAATATAGAACCATGTGTTAACATTGTAATGGACAGAATAAACCCGTTGTTGTCCCCGTTACAACATTAACATGAGGTAGATGATGAGTCAGTGGTTAGTAAGTGCACGATGACAGTGTGTGTAGTTAATGCCTGGATAGTCCTAAGAGCTAGATGGAAAGATGCACTGTCTGACTAATGCAGTTAGTAAGTGGAGATGAATTCACAGATTGGGGTCGGGGGGTTTATCACAATTCTTAGGTTGCCAAACACCATGGATGGCTTTTGGTCTTGGTTTTGTGGAGATTCGGGAGGGTTGCATGAGTAATTCTGCTGGGAGTAGTTGTGTCACTGGGACCTATCTACGAGTGAGTCTGTGCGTACTTCTAGGTGGCAGTGTGTTCGAGTGTATCAGACAAGAGTGGGTAGCGACTGCTTGACCGAGTGAACCCTGTCGTGTAGGATGTGAATTGTGTGGGGTTAGTTGAGCCCGCAAGCAAGCCTTAGGCACCCAAATTTGTCTTGATTGTGGGTCAGCCTTCATCGACTTCTTGGGTACCCAAATAGATTTTATTTTCTCAACAGAGGTTTTAGGAGTCCTCTTATTAGCATCAAGTCGTTGATTACTAATAGGGAGTTGAGACCGTTGTTGCAGCTTAGTTACGGCCGGCAACTCGTCTTTTCGCACCCACATTTGTTTCATCAGCTGAGTTGTTCTGCTTCGCGCGTTCTTTTGGTCTCTCGCCTGGAGAATCTTCAGTGATTGATCTGCCCTTAGTTGTTGCCTCCTTCTGGCCTTTGGAAAAGAAGGGAGTTCCATTGTGGTTCTGACTCCTTTTTTGAGATCTTCATTCTTCTGCATCACATAGCCTTGGACAAGAATAGCATGATCAACTTCATGTGCACCCCTGGAGGGACCAGGAGTCTGTGCCTTTCCTAGTTCCTTGAGTGCTCCATTATTTAACTCCATTGTAATTCTAGTTTGATTCACCCATACCTGAAGAAGTCCACTTCTTAGGTTTAAGTTGACTGCTTGGTCATAAATCCAGTCTTGACCCAGGATAAGGGGTTCAGTGAGGTCCTCATCTTGACATACTAGCACTTTAACTGTCATTGCCTCATCATGAATATAGAGGGGAAGTTCCACCTCGCCCATGCAAGGGGTTTCCACGCCTCCCAATCCTATGAGATATGCTTCCACAGGATTGACAGTTAATTGCAACTCTTGACAGTAAGACAATTTAACAGCACTAGTGGCTGCACCTGAGTCAATCAAGGCTCTTACAGTTCTTGTTGGTGCAAAACAAGCCTACACACATTGGCTTGGAACATTGGAACCTTGGAAGGCTAAAGTTTGAACCCTTGAAGGATGTATTTACATGAAATTTGAACCATAGGAACCAATGCTTAATTGGTTATTATTTTTTATCTCATGTAAAAGTCTATATGACTTTAACCACTCATGTAATCACACCTATCTGAGAAAGTCGTGGAAACTTTGATTGATTGAGTGGGTGAATGATTGAGAGAATATCTCATTCACTTTTAGGTACATGATTCATGGAGATTGACATGGATTTGAAATTCAAAATTTTACTCAATCTCTATAAAAGCTACAAGTCAAAAGTCGCGGGTGTCCTTCACTCTTCCCGAGGCATTTCTGACAAATTCAGTGAGAGTGTGAGTGCTACACTATAGCCTACACCTCTGAGTACCATTGAGCATCACAGTACATGCCAATGGGAATGTACAATCAATAGATTTAATACATATACTCATATTGATCATCTCTGTTATTCTCTGAGTGTACTCTTCAACTCTGTCAACTTCCAAGAGGCATATCTCAAGATCTACTGAACCAAATTGGATGATTCAAAGTGCATTGGATTTAGCTCAAAGTCTACTATACTCCTACAAATTTTCAAGGCCATTGGATCTACCATCACAGAGAAATCTCAGTCGGGGTGCTCACTGGTCTGTGACTGTAAGTCTCCTAAAAAATCGGGGGTACACCTTATTTTGCTAAAGTGATTTCTCTGAGTGTAGTTTATCATTTGCTTTCATTCCACTTGCAAATGGAAGCTTACTAGGCTAATAGAATATCTCTAGAAGGAATTTTGCTAATTGTAACTACACTGGTCACACTGAGCATAACACTGAGCAGGTATCTAGACCAAAATAGAAAGTTTTCAAGTCTTGTGATTTACAAAGTAGTCTGTTTTGATCAAGTCATTACTCAAACCTTTTCCAAAGTACATATAGTATATTTTGGTGTCATTTGGAAGCTCAAGGAGTCTACTAAGCATATCTGAAGAGAAAAGAGGGCAGGTGTGAAGCAGGTTTTGCAGCACCAACTGATCTTCTGAGTGCATCCAGCCATCACATCCAACAGTGGTATCAGAGCAAATAAGGTAATCATGGGTGATGGTTTTCCTTCCTTCATTGACAAATTGGACATAAATAATTACCAGGCTTGGTCATTGAGAATGAAGACCTATCTACAAGGGAGAAGCTTGTATGGATACATTTCAGGAGATGAGGAATTGCCCTCATTCAAGACTAGAGGCCTACCTACAAAGGATGAACATGAGAGGCTCAATCAATGGTGTGCAAAAGATGCTTTGGCAAGGTCATATCTCTTAAACTCTATATCTGACTTTCTTTTACCTCATGTAAGGAATTGTAAGACTTCCCAAGAGACTTGGGAAACCTTGTCAACATACTTTTCATCAAGCACAAGGGCCAGAAAGAATCAGCTATGGATTGAGTTTACAACTCTGAGGAAGCAATCAAAACAATGTGTCTCAGATTTTGTCACCATCAATGGACTAAAGGCAGATGACAAGTGGGAGAGCTTTACCACAGCAATGGACTTATACATGGACATCCAAGCACCTGATCTAACAACTCTGATTGGACAACTTTTTACACATGAAGCAAAGATCACAAAGAATGGAGAGCAATCAAAAGGTAACAATCCCTCTGCCCTTTATACTGACAAGAAGGTAAAAGATAAAGGTAAAAGCAAGAAGGTTGATGAAGAAGGCTCTACCTCCCAAGCAAACTATGCAGGGAGAGGTAGATCATCTAGAGGTAGGGGCAGAGGAGATAAGTCAGGTAGGGGGAGATCCTACAATCAATCTCCATGCAATATCTGTGGCTTGTCTAATCATACTACAAATGAATGCTACAAAAACTACAAGAACCAAAGAGGAAGAGGTCACCAAAGAGGAGGATACTCTCAAGGCAGAGGCAGATTCAACCAATCTCAAGGCTACCATGGCTACAACAATAATTACAACAATAGCTACAATCACAATGGCAATTATCAAGGAGGATACAGAAATAGGAAGGATTACAACAATTATGCAGAGGATCAAGATGATTCATTGTTGATCATGAACATGACATCTAAATCAGGTATCAATGATGATCACTTATTCTATATTGATTCAGGTTGCTCTAACCATGTAGCTGGAAATGTTGCCTTACTCTTTGATTTGGAAGAACCCAAAGGCAAGCACCAAGTACAGACAGGTGATGACACTAAACATTCAGTTGTTAAAGTAGGCAATGTCAAAACAAGTGATGGTAATCAGAATTTATTAAGCAGAGTGTTGTATGTTCCAACAATCACCAAGAATCTGATGAGTGTAGGTCAGATTGTGGAAAAAGGTCTACAGGTTAGGTTCACTCAACATGGTGCATATGTGGAGGATCCAAGACATGGATTCAGAAGGATAGCCAAGGGAGAAAAATCAGGTAGATTGTTTACCTTTGAACTTGAAGACACTAAAAGTATTGCTTTGTACAATTATAAAGACCAAACCCTATCAGAATTAGAGATTTGGCACAAGAGATTAGGTCACATTGGAGAGAGGAGTATAAAACAAATGAGCAGGGATCAATGTGTGCTTGGGATACCTAATGTATCCAAGCAACACATGATATACAAGTGTGGGGCTTGTCAATTTGGTAAGTCACACAGATTGCCTTATACCAAGAAAGGTTTTATGCATGAAGATTATCTGGAATTGGTGCATACAGATGTTTGGGGACCTAGCAAGGAGCCATCCATATCTGGATCAAGGTACTATGTGTCCTTTATTGATGACTATAGCAGGTGGACTGTCTTATACTTCATGAAACATAAAGATGAAGTATTTAATTGTTTCAAAAGGTATCTTGCATTAGTTGAAAATCAAACAGGTAGACATTTGAAGAGGCTAAGGTCAGATGGTGGTGGAGAATACTTCTCCAATGACTTTGAAGATTTCTTGCAGGAAAGAGGCATCAAGAGGGAGATTACTACAAGGTACTCACCTGAACAAAATGGGGTAGCTGAAAGAAGGAATAGACTCATTGTAGAGACAGCTAGGTCTATGCTAAATGAAAAGAAATTGCCAAACTATCTTTGGGCAGAGAGTGTATCTACTGCCACATATTTAATTAACAGGTTGCCATCAAAGACACTTGATGGAATGACACCCTATGAGGCTTGGCATGGTAAGAGACCATCTCTGGATCATTGCAAAATTTTTGGATGTGTTGCATATGTGCATATTCCCTCACAGGTAAGGGGAAAGCTAGACCCTAAAGCTGAAAAATGTATCTTCATTGGTTATGATTTGAATCAGAAGGGATACAGGTTCTATAACCCCTCAAACAAAGGCTTCAAGGTAAGCAGAGATGTCATCTTTGATGAGAATGACTCATGGTATGAAAATGAGTGCAGGAAAGTTAGCCTACCTTATGACATGGAAGAAGACTTTCCAAAACTTATCAGGCAAGAACCAATTCAGAAAGAGGACACAAGCTCAGATGATGAAGACACCATCAACATTGAAGAGTTCAAGGCTTGGAAATCCAAAGGAAAGATGAAGATGAAGCAACTAGAAGACAACCCAGAATCCTCAACTCAAGCTATGAGAAGATCTCAGAGAGAAAAGAAAAAACCTATTAGGTATGGATATGATACTTCACTTGTAACTAAGCACTCTGTATATCTTGCAAAGGATATCTTGAATGAAGAACCAGGTACATTTGAAGAAGCAATTACAAAACCAGAATGGAAGGAAGCAATGGATGAAGAAATGGAGGCTCTCAAGGAGAGTGACACTTGGGACTTGGTACCCAAGAAGGACTCCATGAAGGTGATAGGATCCAGATGGATCTACAAACTCAAGAGGAACTCAGATGGTACAATAAACAGGTATAAAGCTAGGTTGGTAGCCAAGGGTTTTGCACAAACCCAAGGCATTGATTATGAGGAGACATTTTCTCCTGTGGCCAAGATGCCAACTATCAGAGTTATGGTGAGTGTAGCTGCATCCAAGAATTGGAACATGTACCAATTGGATGTGAAGAATGCATTCTTGAATGGATGGATATCTGAAGAGGTCTACATGTCACAACCACCTGGCTATGAAGATCCCAATAAGGTAAATCATGTTTGTAAATTGAAGAAGGCTCTGTATGGATTGAAGCAGGCACCTAGAGCATGGAATTACAGGTTGACAACCTATCTCCTAGATCAAGGATTTGTGATGAGTAAAGCAGATACTTCATTGTTCATCAAAAGGAACAATTCAGAGGTAATATATTTGTGTGTCTATGTTGATGACATTATTATCACAGGAAATGATGTTCAGGGAATAAGACACATCAAAGGACAGATGATGAAGGAATTCAAGATCAATGATCTTGGATTATTAAAGTATTTCCTAGGACTTGAATTGATCTATACAAATACAGGTATCTTTATTACTCAGAAGAAGTACATTCAGGACATGGTCAAGAAGTTTAATTTGCAGGAAGCTAAAGTCTCAAACATTCCTATGGAGGTCAACCACAAACTCAGTGCACATGAAGGAGAAGAACTCAAGGATATTACAGGTTACCAAAGTTTGGTAGGTAGTCTAAATTATGCTACCTTAACTAGGATTGATATATCATATGGTGTTAGTGTACTTAGCCAATTTATGCATAAACCAAGAGTACCACATTTGGAGGCAGCCAAGAAGATAGTAAAGTACCTAAAGGGAACACAAAATCATGGTTTGTACTTTCCATATTCATCAGACATTGATATTAAGGTATATTCAGATGCAGATTGGGCAGGTTGCAAGGATGACAGGAGGAGTACATCTGGTTACATATGTTTTGCAGGTGATAAACCAATTTCTTGGTCATCCAAGAAACAACCTACAGTAGCTTTGTCATCTACTGAGGCAGAATACAGAGGACTAGCCAATGCCACTCAAGAAGCCATATGGTTGAAGCTTTTATATTCAGAATTGGGCCTACATACAAGGCCACCAATCATATTTGGTGATAACACAAGTTCTCTTCACCTAGCAGCTAATCCAATTTATCATGCAAGGACAAAACACATAGAGGTTCACTACCACTATGTGAGGGAGAAGTTACTTAGCAAAGAAATTCAATTATCATATGTGTCTACTAATATACAATGTGCAGATTTGCTTACTAAAGCTCTGGATGGAAGCAAGCTATGCAGATTTAAATCCATGATTGGATTGCAGGAAATAATTGAAGACTAGAGATGAAGACTTGAGCCAAAGTGTTTGGCTTGAGGGGGAGCTGTTGGTGCAAAACAAGCCTACACACATTGGCTTGGAACATTGGAACCTTGGAAGGCTAAAGTTTGAACCCTTGAAGGATGTATTTACATGAAATTTGAACCATAGGAACCAATGCTTAATTGGTTATTATTTTTTATCTCATGTAAAAGTCTATATGACTTTAACCACTCATGTAATCACACCTATCTGAGAAAGTCGTGGAAACTTTGATTGATTGAGTGGGTGAATGATTGAGAGAATATCTCATTCACTTTTAGGTACATGATTCATGGAGATTGACATGGATTTGAAATTCAAAATTTTACTCAATCTCTATAAAAGCTACAAGTCAAAAGTCGCGGGTGTCCTTCACTCTTCCCGAGGCATTTCTGACAAATTCAGTGAGAGTGTGAGTGCTACACTATAGCCTACACCTCTGAGTACCATTGAGCATCACAGTACATGCCAATGGGAATGTACAATCAATAGATTTAATACATATACTCATATTGATCATCTCTGTTATTCTCTGAGTGTACTCTTCAACTCTGTCAACTTCCAAGAGGCATATCTCAAGATCTACTGAACCAAATTGAATGATTCAAAGTGCATTGGATTCAGCCCAAAGTCTACTATACTCCTACAAATGTTCAAGGCCATTGGATCTACCGTCACAGAGAAATCTCAGTCGGGGTGCTCACTAGTCTGTGACTGTAAGTCTCCTAAAAAATCGGGGGTACACCTTATTTTGCTAAAGTGATTTCTCTGAGTGTAGTTTATCATTTGCTTTCATTCCACTTGCAAATGGAAGCTTACTAGGCTAATAGAATATCTCTAGAAGGAATTTTGCTAATTGTAACTACACTGGTCACACTAAGCATAACACTGAGCAGGTATCTAGACCAAAATAGAAAGTTTTCAAGTCTTGTGATTTACAAAGTAGTCTGTTTTGATCAAGTCATTACTCAAACCTTTTCCAAAGTACATATAGTATATTTTGGTGTCATTTGGAAGCTCAAGGAGTCTACTAAGCATATCTGAAGAGAAAAGAGGGCAGGTGTGAAGCAGGTTTTGCAGCACCAACTGATCTTCTGAGTGCATCCAACCATCACATCCAACAGTTCTTGCACTCTTTCCTTGTCCTATATCTAAGGTTATGAAAGGACGTCGATCAGTTATCCTATGTGAGCTAACACCGGAAACTTCACACATAGCCATGTCATATCCTTGATCTGCATATGCATCTTGCCTAGGGTGCTCTCTACCTTGTCTTCTTAATTTCATCCTTCGTATGCGCTCTAGGGCTTCTGCTTGAGCTTCTTCTCGAATTCGCTTTTCTTCCTCTTTGCGTTTCTTAGCAGTATTGAGTCGACTTAGCATTTCCTCTGTGAGAGGTTCCTGATACAACTTGACTCTGCATCCGCTGATATAACTTGGGAGAACATCGCCTTCTAATGTGGCTAGTTGCACTGCTCCACTTGTTGAGATTCTGTTAATGATCATGGGTCCGTAGCCTCTCTTCTCCAGTTTCCTCGCATGTTGCTTCAATGTGTAGACTAGAACTAAGTCGCCTGCCTTTAAACCTTTATCCTTAACGTGGGCATCAAAGTATGCCTTCTGTCGTTTCTTTGCTGCATATATCCTTGCAGCTGCCCTCAGTCTTGTTTCTCCTAATCGTTCCAGGTCAAAAAGTCTAGAGGATAATTCATGACCCGTCCATTCGTGCTCTTGTGCTACTTTCAATGTAGGTATCAAAAAGTCTAAAGGTAGCACAACATTTTGGCCAAATACCATCTGAAAGGGGGTGGCTTGGAGTACCGTTTTGTAGGCGACTCGGTATGCCCAAACAGCGTGGTGTAGCTGTTTGTCCCAATCAGAGCGTTTATTGTTCACTAATTTTGTCAGTACATTGCATAAAATCTTGTTGGTGCTCTCAGCCTGGCCATTTGCTTGAGGGTGATAGGGGGAAGATTTCTTATGAACTACCAAGAATTCTTGGAGCAGATTTTCAATAACTTCATTCAAGAAGTGAGTGCCTCTATCACTAACTAGCTCTATAGGTAGCCCATATCTTGTGAATACATTTTCAAACAAGAATTTAGCAGTTGTTTGAGCATCGTTCTTCGTTGTGGCTTTTACCTCTACCCACTTAGTTAGATAGTCTGTTGCAACAATGATATATTCTGCATGGGAACCCTTAGCTGGGGGATTAATAGGACCTACGAAGTCTATTCCCCACTTAGAGAATGCACGTCCACCCATCATAGGTTTCAGTGGCATCTCATCTTTACGTATAGGATACTGAGTTCTCTGACAGACATCACATCGTTTCACATAGGTATGTGCATCCATGTGAAGGGTAGGCCACCAGAAACCCGCAAATAGTATTGCCTTGATCACCCGATCTGGTCCAAAGTGTCCTCCTGCTACACCTTGGTGAGCAGTTTCCAAGATCTTGAGATATTCACTTTCATGGACACATAGCCTCAGGTAACCATCTTTACCGCGCTTGTATAGATTATCACCAATGAGTGAGTAATCCTGGGCTTCTTGTTCTAAACTCCTTTTCCTAGCCAGAGTCATGTCTGGAGGGAATGTTTTCGTCCTCAGGAAGGATACTAGTGGTTCACTCCAATCTGGCACTATGGACACTTGATAAAGAGTGGCGTGTTCCACAGGTGGTTTAGTGCAACAGATTGAGCATTCCTTGCACAACCTTTGGACATCAGCTTCCATAGTTGGCCAATGTACTCCGAGTCTCCTTAGTGTCTGTAAGGTTCGTTGCTTTGAGTAGTGTTGCTCTAACACCTACATGTGCTAAATGCAACCATTTATTGTACTCGTCCTCTTCCACACAACAAGCCAAGATTCCTTGATCTGTGTGCTTGTACATGCTTCCTGCCATGATGTGGTACTTTTGGGCTTTCACAACCTCTCTATTCTGTGTGTTTACTACTGGATGGTTAGGCCCGTATGTCAATACTGGTACCAATGGCTTAGCCCACTGCGGCACCACTTCCAAATTAAACAAGTAAGCATCAGGAAGATCATCTTATACTCCTTGTGGGGCTTCTCCAGATGTGAGCCTAGAGAGATGATCTGCTCTCAAATGAGTCCTCCGTTTTCTCACCACTACCTCAAAATCATATTCCATTAGTAAGAGAAACCATCTTACTAATCTTCCTGTATTACATGGCTTGTTCACTAGATATAACAATGCTTGGTGGTCAGTAAAAAATTTAAACTTATTTGCAAGCAAATAATGTCGAAACTTTTTAACCGCATACACCATGCCTAAGCCTTCTCTCTCAGTAGTGGTGTAATTTCGTTCAGCTGCATTCAATTGTCTACTAGCGTAGGCAATTGGAAGATCCATATTACCTTCACCCGTAGGTTGAGCAAGCACACATCCAATGGCATAATTGGATGCATCCATGTGAACATGGAATGGCTTATTCCAATCCGGTGTGGTTAAGATTGGTGCTGAACATAATCTTCGTTTAAAATCCTGGAAGGAATTCTCACATTCATCAGTCCACTCAAAGTTAGTCAGCAGTCCGTACATGGGCTTTGCAATGACAGCATACATGTGTATAAATCGTCGGTAATAACCACAATGCCCCATGAAAGCTTGTACTTCCTTGACATTCCTTGGCCTAGGTAGCTCTGCTATGGCTCTCACTTTCTCTTCGTCAGTAGATATGCCATTCTTTGACACTATGTGCCCTAGAATCTTGCCTTGCCTGACCATGAAAACACATTTTTCTGGGTTTAGGCAGACTTGATATTCCCTACATTTGTCAAAGATTTGTCTGAGTTCAGGAATATGAGTTTGTCTAATGTTGGAATGAGCACAAAGATCATCAACATAGACTTCTAAGTTCTTCCTCAGGAACTCCTTAAACACATGGCACATTAGTCTCTGGAAGGTAGCTGGTGCATTGGTAAGCCCAAATGGCATTACACGAAAGGCAAATATACCCCACTCTGTGGCAAAAGCTGTTTTATGCTGATCTTCTGGAGCTATGGCTACTTGATTGTAGCCCGAAAATCCATCAAGGAAGCTGTACACTTCCTTGCCTGCTACTCTTTCTAAGAGATGTTCTGTGATGGGAAGCGGATAGTTATCTCGAATTGTGGCTGCATTGACCTTCTTCAAGTTAATGCATACGCACAGCTTTCCATTTTTCTTGGGCACCACTACGATGGGGGATACCCACTCAGTGTGCTCAATTTCATAGATAAATCCAGCTTCAACTAGTCTATCTATCTCCTCTTTGATCTTGGAAGTGTAATTATCGTTATATGTATAGGGCTTTTGCTTAGAGGGTTTAGCATCTGAGGTCATGGGGATAGTGTGTGAGCATATGTCAGGGTCAACACCTTTCAAATCCTTGTAACTCCAAGCGAATACATCTCTGTATTCTCTTAGCAAGGCTATTAACGCATGCTCTTCTTCTTCTGTTAGGTCATGGCCTATGTATGTGCATCTCTCCTCTCCTTCTTCTAGGGCCACTACTATTTTCTTGGTGGTTTCTTTGTTATCATAGGCCTCTCCTGATTGTGCCTCTCGTTTAGGCATTCTTATCATGACTCTCCTGTCGTCTATCTCATACTTCTTAAAATTTTCCGGGACCTCAAACAAAGATTCTTCCTCTTCTGGGGAGACTTGTCTCTTCTTTCGTTTCTTTCCTTCTTCATTCGGGGTCACATGTGTGGCTAATCTTACATCATTTGTGAGCTCTCCATGCCTCTGGGGTTGAAATTCTACTTCATGGAAATATTCTTCATCTGATGCAAAAGGTGGGTCCATAATGATTGACTCTAGATCGGAGTCACTTGCATCCTCAAATGCATCAGGGCTAGGTTTGCATTCTTCTAGAACTGCCTCTCCCATGATTGGCTCTATGGAGAAGACTGAAATGTCATAGCCATCCTCATCACAGTGAGGTGTCCATTGTTCCTCATTGATGGCTACATCCATGGTTGCTAAAATTTCTGCCCAGCCGTGAGGTTCAAATTCTTCATCTGGAAAAACTACAGGTGCATAGGCTGGGCCTTGGATTGCTCTATGGGTTTCTTTTGCACCTACCTCTCTGGCTTTTTCTCTCTTCTCTTCGTCTACTGCTACTTTGCACATCCATAAGTGGGTGTCTTCGTGCATCCAAGAGGATCCTGACCCAATGGAATGCACCGATTCTGTATCATCTTTGGCTCTATGGATGGGATTCCATTGGATAGGAGGTACATCTCTATGAGAGTAATCCTTAAGATTGACTTTGGTCGTGACACCTAAGTGCTCTAGGTACAAAGAATTGTACCACTTGCAACTGTCGCATAAATGGTCTTCCCAAAATCATCTCATAGGCATGATTTTTGTTGAAGTCACATATAGCAAATGTATGCTCAAACTCGACACCACAAGTGGTGAGAGTTATTCCCTCTAGCAATCCTAAGGGTCTCTCAATATGACCATCGGCCATCTGCAATTTCATTCTCGTTGGCCTGAGTGCTGGCTTGCCCCAACGCTTCCATAGGGAAGTGGTGGCAATTGCAACTCCTGCGCCTGAGTCCAAAATCGCCTTGGTGGTGTACTCCTGGTGGGTTATGGGAAGATAGGTGTTCCCTTCTTCTCCTTCACACATATCTCCTATCTTATCCAAGGGTATCTCTGGCACTGTCCTTTGGGATCCTACCTGGGAACGAGGTTTTGCTATCGCAGGCATTTGATTGGCTACATGTTGCCACACTTCTGGTCTGACCTTAAGCAGCTCTTCCAAAGTGAGATTGCACTGCACTTTGGTGTTCTTCACTACCTCTGTGTTCCTAGGTATGACTGAATCTTCGTTTCTTACCATGACTGTGGGTGCTCTCATAGAAGTGGACTTTGCTTCCCAGGGGCCTATGAAATAGGGTAGTTCTTGTAAAGAATTAGACTCGAAGTCTAATCTTTCCTGAGATTGGGTACTCTCCTGCTCTCCATAAATGGATGGGATGTCTTGTGGGAATTGATCATGTGCATCATCCACCAGTTCAATGGGAGGAGGGACTTCACTTTCTTTAGCCCATTTGTCTTCTTGAATCTCGCGTAGGAATTCTGGTGTGAACCGATTCATAGAAGATGATGTGTCGGGCTCCGTAGAGTTAGGCACATAGGCTTCCTGAGCAGGAATGCTTACTCTTTCACTTGCCTTGTCCTTGTGTTGAGAGGCTGGTTCCTTTTCTGATTGTGCAATCAGCTTCTCTATTCTTTCTAGGGAGGGGGGGTTGTCTGGTTCAGTGGAATTGGGCACATAAGCTTTTGGTGGGGGATGGGTCATGTTTTTGCTTGCGTTATCTCTTTCTTGATTTTTTTCTTCCTTGGATGATCTTGCAATTATGCCCTCTAACTTCTCTAGAAGTCCATCCAAGTGTAATTGCGTCTTGGCTGAGCTCGAGTAATTGAAAAGGCGACTGGCTTCAAACATAGTCCTAGCCAATGCGACCATTTTCGCGCAAAGCTTGGTTCGTTCTATCTCTAGGTCAGCTCTAGGGTAGCACTTGTCATGATCCGTTACATTTGGCCCTTCTTGGATTCTGGCCTGATATGCTTTAAGCATCATGTCTATGTTTTCAGGAGTGGGATCAGCTAATACTGATCCTACTCTAGGGGGTGGTGGAATCGTATGAGGTGGGTTGGAAGGTGGCGGGTCGGATGGCGATGGGAATGGTGGTGGTGGGGTAGTGTGAGAGGGAGTTTGAGATGTGAGTTCAGTTATCCTGGCTTTGGTTTCCCTTATGCTTTCCTCAAGTTCACTCATCTTTTTAGCCCATTGTCTTTTCATTCTTTCCCGACTATCTTTCCACGCTCTAGTCCTTTTCTTTGTCACGCTCTCGGTTTCACTAGCCTCTGGGTTCTTATCCTGGTTTACCCCTTGGTTTTGCTGCAATGCTTGAGCTCTAGTCACTACCTGTACTGGTGCGGTGGATGTCACACTTCCTATGGAGTCTACCACCAACCCAATAACGTTAATAGGAGTGATTTTTGGCATATTA
The DNA here is from genome assembly GCA_020310875.1 of Ceratopteris richardii. Lineage (NCBI taxonomy): Eukaryota > Viridiplantae > Streptophyta > Polypodiopsida > Polypodiales > Pteridaceae > Ceratopteris > Ceratopteris richardii. The sequence goes on from CM035406.1 coordinate 125,372,502, forward strand.
TTAGGATTCTTAGGGCAATCTCGTAAAAGATGCTCCTTTCCACATTCTTGACAAAAGCCCTGAGTTGTTACTGACTGGGGTTGTGTGAGTGGAGGTAAGGGACAATCACGAATGAGGTGGTCTCCCTGACATCTGTAGCATGGTCCTCTAGGGAATGGGGGTCTTACCTGCCTAGGTTGAGGCTTAGGATTGGGGTTCGTATACATGACGTTTGTGTAATCTGACTCCCAACTAGGTTCACTCGGTTCCTCACTGTAGTAGGACTCACCATGTTCAGGAGATTGCATGTAGTAAGCATGGGGACTATCGACATGTGTAGAATCAAAGCTATGGTCACTGGGGTCACTTTCAAAAAGCAGTGGTGTTACAGGGACAATAGCTCTATTCAGATTTTCTTCTGCTGCTGCATATTTTACTGGGATCACATTAGCTGGGGCAGGGGGTTGTTGTGCTAACACCGGCTGAGGTCTTTGTTGGTTTTGGTATGGTTGCTGATAAGGTTGCTGTGGCCTACCATATGGCTGTGGAGGGTACGGGTTCTGGTATCTTCCCTGCTGAGGGTATGGCTGAGGGTAGGGTTGCCTAACAGCCTGCTCATTGTAGGGGCAATCTTGCGCGGTATGATTGGTGTACCTTCGTTCTATAGTGCAGTACTGGCTACTAGGATTAACTTGGGGTTGAGCCATAATGGGACAGACATTTGCCATATGGTCGCCTCCACAATTATAACATCTTTTTACAGGGGCAAACCTTGGGATTTGTTTGCTAGTTACACCTAATTTCTGAGCTACTTTCTCTGCAAGTTCCTCGATTGATGTGGATTGCGTGGAAGAGAGGTTAGAGGCACTATCCGAATCTTTGTATATCTTGGAAAGCTCTAACTCCTCCCCTAGGTTATCCTCAATGTCAATGCACATGCGTACACACTCTTCTATGGTCCTAGGGTCCTTCAGATACACATATGATCTCAATTTGGTACTTAGCAATCCATCCAAGAATAAAGCCACTTGCTTAGCTGGTGTGGGTAGCTCAGGGACAGGGCATCTTTCAAGATATTGCCTAAATCTCCTTCCTACAAGTCTCACGGTCTCTTGAGGGGTTTGCTTGAAGCTGTGAATCAGTGAGGAGGTATTATGTCTTATGCCACTCTTAGAGAATTCAATAATGAAAGCCTCTAGGAGTTGGTCTATGCTCCTGAACTGTCTCTCGTTTAATGGCTGAAACCATGTCAGGGCAGTGTTCCTAAGGGTTAGACCAAAGGCATTGTACTGCGTGAATAGATCCTCCACTTGTTCAGCTCTCAAGAATTGTCTAAACTCAGCCACATGATCGTATGGATCTCTAGTGCCATCGAAGTAGTTCTTCATGGACTTAACTAGCTGAGTTGGTCTCAAGGTCCTTGTGTGCTCTCTAGGTCGTGGTAGAGGGAACTCATCCGCATTTCTTTGATTCCTGTGAGCTCTAAGTACCTCAGGCTCTACTCTATTTGTTTCCGTCCTCGTTCTTTCTCTGCCCCCTGAGTTGGCAAAGCTCACCTCCGGCCTTTCTCTATATCTGTCTCTTTGAGTTCCGTGCGCTTGGGAGGTTCCAGCTCCTGGGTGGCCAAAGGACACATTCGATCTTGGTTGGGGGAAAACGAATTCACCCTTCCAAGTGTAAGCATACCTATCATTTTCTGTAACCACAAAGATCCTTTCTGAGGCGTGATCTAGGTAGGTCACTCTGCCTGGGCTATCAGGATCCTTAAACTCATAGATCATGATTGTTCCTATATCAGTTGGCTGATCAGATTTATACCTCTAAAAGGCTTCGTAAGTTTCTCGATTGAGGAGCAAATCTATGCTCTTATTATCCTGGGGAATCCACTCTGGAGTTATAATCCTAGTGAGAACCAATTTGCCTCGAGGGGTTCTAGGTTCTGTACCCAGGTTTCCTTGCTCTAGGTCCCCTAAGTCCGCTTCTGAGATCACATTTCCAAATTCGTCCGTCCTATCTGGGTGACTGGTGACTACGTATATGGTTCCTTCTTTGTCCAAGTATGCTCCGTTTTCAAACTTGACAGCTGGGCGCTCTAGTCCAATGGATTGATCAGGATTCTTAATCTGTACCACAGATCTTCCTAGGCCGTCCTCATAGATGCTGGCACCTAATCGGTTGGTCCTAAGGTATTCCAACTGCGTTTTGTATGGGCCTTCTACCCTATGCAAGTATGGCACTCCTGAACTTCCCGTAGGTCTGTCCATGCCTTGAGACATCTCTGATTCACTGGTATCAGAGCTAGGGTAATGCGAGTGGTGACTCAACTGCTGGGCCCAAGACCTCGCAGTATGATTGACACTAGCCTCTGAAGACCTAAGGCTTTGTCTATCTCTTACTAGGTGTCGTCCTGATCTAAGGTTCATATGCCTATTTAATGTTGGAAGTGAGGTAGGCCCTTAGGATCATGTCACAGGTCCATGGTTCCATAGTTCCAGTCATGTACAACATTAATTCAAGCAATCTTCCATATTGACAAAACATGAACATACCACAACTTAATCATACAAATGATGAGATAAAGATAGAGAAAGAATAGACAACATGTGTAAGGTGTTACGTAAGCCATCGCTTACTCATAGTATCATATATACCAATGTTCAATGTACAATGTGGGAGCAAAATTCTCAACCACTCTATGTGATGAGAAATAGATGCATGAGTGAATGTACAATGTAACAAACATATTCAGATGTATGGGCAGTAATCTAAATATACATGAGATGTGTGACCCAATAGGTTATAGAAGAGTGAATATGAGTGACTGAATGAGGAAGGATCAGTGTGAAACTGATGGTCAACAAACCTACATCTAAACTTAGGCTATGGAAGACCCTAAGTTAGATACGTGTGTGAAAAGATCACATACTTATAAAGTAGCATAGAATGCTAACAAGTTTGCTGTAGGAAATCCTCAAACTCATGTGAACACACCTTCTCAAACACCTCATAAAAATATGCATAAAGCATATAAGTACTGATTCTCTTGTACCTATGCCGAATAGGACTCCTCCTGATATGAACACCACAGCCTCCATAAACTTCAAGTAGTACCTGTGTGCATAAAGAGAATATGTACCTGAATACTTAACATAAGATGTGAATCTTATGTTAATCACCATCTAATGTCTTTGAAGTAGCCCGAAATCTTCTTGTAGAAGACAATCTTCAACCTAATATCTTCCTGTAGAAGATAATCTTCAAAATCATGTAGATGGTCCCATCCAATGTCTTTGAAGTAGCCAGACATCTTCTTGTAGAAGATAATCTTCAACCTAACATCTTCTTGTAGAAGACAATCTTCAAATACATCATGTAGATGGGCGATACTCACCATCAAGCTGCTAATGACCAAGTCTTCTTGCCATGAACAAGAGATAACCTCCTCTCCATGAGCTAGAGTGTGAGCACACCCTTCATCTTCTCCAAGAAGAATCACCAAGAAGAACTCCATAGCTGCTCCTCAACATGCTTCAAGTTAGCACCATGGCTGCCCCATGTGCTAGAAGAAACACCACCTCTATTGAGGTCCAAGCTCTAGAAAGCTTGTGTTGATCCTAGGTGAAGGATAAATACAATGAACCCAAAGTGCTTCTTTTATTGTATTTGATGATCCTTGAAAAGCTCATAATAAAGCACATAAAGCTATGCGATCGCACTTCTCCAAAAGCAAAAGAGTTTTGCGAAAAAAAACAAACCCGTCCGCTGTCCGTTTTTTTTTGCGCCATTTAGCTATTATGAAAAGCATGATATAAAAGAAATTGCCGCAGGCTACCGTCAAGGGGATTCGAACCCAGGTCATCATCATGGGAGGCGAGTGTCTTATCCATTGCGCTAGGCGCTTTCGATGTATTAAGGATTAGTAAACAGTGATACATATTCTGTGATCGCTGTTGTGACTGCCCGCTACGGTTCGGATTGGAGAGTGCTATAAGAACATACATACTCATATATGTATTGTGAGCAATCCTGACCAATAGGAACATTGTTTTCCAACATTTAAGTAGCCGAATTTTTGTCCAGAGTACAACTTCGTTGCAGAGTCCTTTTGTACCAATTACTTGATCCCCTTTTTATGTTGATTATCGTGTTTATACTCTTGTCTGATATCACGCCGTTAGGAATACTTGAGTTTCATTTCGCACGTTAGTTTGGTCGTTTCACGTTAGGTTCTTTCCTTTTAAGGTTGTCGTTCACACACAGAGGTTATCTCTTGACTTGAACTTGATTTCTTAGATAGTCTTTGATTTATCTCGTGCCTATCGTTGCCTGGAATTACTTCTAACACTACCCGCACTTAGCCTAAACTAAGAATTGACAGAGGGTGTTGCGGGTTTTCCAACCTTGAAGTCCTTTCCTTGTGTTGTTGCCTTAGTGTGCCCCGGACGCGTGTTCCCAAGCCCTTACTCTTGCTTTGCGTACCCTTCGCTGCTCTCAAAGGACCTGTAAATGGCCCACCGTTAGCTCAAGACTTAAATTCAAAAGACAGAACCAATCACTTTCATTCATGTAACACTTCACCAATTTGCACCATGAATTTTTTTGGATACAACTCTAGAGATCCCTAAATTTTGTTCCCCCTGGGTATGGTCTACTTCAAAATACCCTATCTAATATTCCTAATCTTAATTTAATTGTAACCAGCCGATGTTTTTGTTGTACTCCCCGCGAGCTTTCCAACAAAACAGAAATCACGGCAAACGGATTTCGTATGAGATAGTTACGCCCGTTCAGGGTTTTGGGGCTAAAACAGGATTAAACTAGGTTAACAGGCAAATAGGAATTCTCGGGTTACTTGGGTCATGCCCACGTAATGCAATACTACACCCTAGTGTTTGTCCCACACTTGGCCAAAATTTAGACCATTATTTTTGCCTCAAAAATTTGACCTAATTTGCCCTTGTAACGTGTTCGCAAAGTCTGTTGGTCGCGATTGACAGGTCAGTCGCGATCGACGTGTCGATCGCGATTGACAGGTCCGTCGTGGCTGTCAGTCGCGATTGACTGGTCAGTCGTGATTGACACGTGGCCGAAAATTCAGTCAATCATGGTCAAACAGTCGTTGACTCTGTCGATCGCGATTGATGCGTCGATCGTGATTGACAGGTCGGTCGCGAGGGTCTGTCCGTCGTGGTCAAACAGTCGTTGACTGTGTCGATCGCGATTGACAGAGCCGTCGTGGGCTGTCAGTCGCGATTGATGAGTCGATCGCGATTGATGGTTCGATCGCGATTGACACGTGTCACGCGTATGGTCTGTCGATCGTGGTCAATCGGTCGTTGACTCTGTCGGTCGCGATTGACAGAGCCGTCGTGGGCTGTCAGTCGCGATTGACAGGTCTGTCCGTCGTGGTTTGTCGATCGCGATTGACAGAGCGATCGCGATTGACAGAAATCTGAGGAGTTTCAAAATTCTAAGCACATTTTTGGGAAGCTCTAGGCCTGTAGATCATGGTTTTGCACTTTGTTTGGCAATTTGAGCATTTTTTCTGTCGATCGCGATTGACAGAGGTCGACGACACACAGACAGTTACTTCGAATTCCGTACCTGCACAGAGTGCCGGGGACGATGATGCAGCCTGTACCTGCAATACAGCTCAAAAAACATGCAAAAATAGCACACACAATTTCGCTCTCTCGCTCTCTCTCACAAGTGAAATGAGGGAAATGAGGTGGAGAAGGTGATATGATCAAAAAACTGAAATTTTCGCGATGATGGAAATGGAGGTGGATGATGGTGATGATGGTGGTAAGGTAAGAAAGAGAAAAATAGGAAAAGTAAAGAAATTACCTACAACGCCAACGTCTCCAATCTACGTCTTACCATCACACGCTCGTCCTCAAAGCTCGATCCCCGGCAATGGCGCCAAAATTTGGTGTAGCTCAGTGATGAGTAGCACCTCCTTTAATGTCAATCCGGGAAGACGTGAGGATGGTATGAAGACCTCGAGCAAGTGGAGGCACAAGTGCGTGAGTGAGAAGCACACAAGCATGCACACACATACACACACACGCGCACACACGGCAAGACAAAGAGTGAGAAGCAATGGAGTTCTTAGGTTACTTTCAAAAAGCTCTTACAAGTTCATTTCAATTACAAGCCAGCCTCAAAAATGAGCTCTCTAGCTCCTTTTATAGTTTTTGACTAGCTTTGGCCCTGTTCAGACCTAGTGTCCGGCCTAGTTAAAAATTAGGTTCCAGGGCTTATTAGAGGGCTCAAACGAGATCTAAAAAATATGAAAATTGGTAGGTAGATACTTCTAAAGCTCCTCAAGCTCAAGGACTCCTTGGCTTGCACAAAATGGAGCTACAAAAATACGAAATGATATTTACAATGGTTTTTAGTGATGAAAATCACTATTTGTGTAGGGGTCTCTATTGATTTGTCATACATACCTTTGAGCTCCCTACTTGCTCTTTCTTCTTGTGTGTCAACTCCTTGATGTCTGAAAAATTTAGGTGGCCTACTTGCCAGATCTTCTTTGACTGCCATGTCTGCTTGTGCTGTCCCTTCGCTCTGACTCTCTTCGTCTTGTGGCTCCTTCAGTTCCCTGACTGCTGCCAACACGGAGTTTTCCATTTTTCTTCCAAGCAAATGCAAGAAGAGAAGGTAAAACTCAATGGTTGTAATAAACCCTACATACCATTTTTTGACATCCTAGAAGGAAAGGATTATTCAAAATGGTAAAATAGTATTACCATCTACTTCAGAGATTTGATTGGCAAATCAACTATTCTTTGATCAGATTGCAATTATGTCAAAATAGATGATATCTAGTTGATATATATAAACTAGCTTTATCATCAAGTGACATGAAAGGGATCTTGTAGAGTATATCTGAATCAAGGAATAATTGAAAAGGCAAAATTTTTGAGACTAGTCTTGTTAAGTTGCAATTGAGACTTGGTAAGTTGAAAGTCCATTGTAGCATAAACAATACATATGCTTTGTAGTAGAAATAACACTTACAAGTCCAAGAAGTAATAGATCTCACTTAATAAGAAGAAGGTTTGATCCCAAAATTCAAGCTAAAGTTACCTTTACTTAAGTGGAAGTGTAAGTTGGATGGTATGGGACATTTAGTTTTACATTACCACTGAAGTTGATTCGGTGGTATGGGACATCGAATTTAAAGGTAATTCAAAACTTGAACCTTGGGGCATTTGTTCTATATGTTTGCAGAAGAGAAAGCGAAAAAGCTCTGAATAGTTCTTTTAACCAAGAGAAACAATAAAAGATTGAAAATAAACTCTTTCAAATACTTATGAAAGAGCACAATTTTCGATTTACTCTCAGGTAGTTTTTGAGGACAAAAACTCTTAAGGAGAGGAGAAAGTCCCCAAGAACTTGTATCTTATGCCTTGAAAAGACCAAATAGGGTATTGCAAGGTAAAAGATATGCAAGAAATAGATAAAGTTGAAGTACTTCCTCGTATTCTATGACTTCATATATCTTTAATTACATCTTCCAACTAAATGAAGTTCTCAAAGATTGGGAATTCTCAAAGAACCCCAATACAAGAGAAGACTTGCATACACCATAAGGATTGTATGGATCCTAGGTGGGTTAGGAGAAGAAGTTGGATAAGCTATAAAGCATAATCCTAAAAGTATCTTGATGCTTCATGAGGATAACATAACATACGTTATGGATTCCAGTAATATAGACCTAAGGAATATGGATTCTTGTATGGTGCATAATAGCTAGATCCTCAAGTAAAACCCATGGGTAAAGCTTTGAACATGAAGGGATCTATTGGAGAAAGACCTAGTCTTATCTCTTATTTTGGCAAAAGAAGAGAAGAAAAGCTAAAAGACCCAAGTAGGGTAAAGATCAAGTCAAACTTAAAGTTTGATAAGATGAAACACACCACATTAAATGGTTAACCAAATATTTATAGTATGATTAGTAGTGGTGAATCTAAGCACCTAGTCCTTGCTCTCATAATTTTGTACCATAGTATGAAGGGCATTTAAAAGGACAGAAAAGGTGAGAAGGTATAGAGACAAAGTTATGTGGATTGGATGAAGAACCCACTGGTATGGGACGGTGGGTACTGAATCCCATTGAGTACTTTTTCTTGATGGCTTGAAGAAAAAGGGACTCATGATCCAATGGAATGCATCAAGAAGGTAATGTCTAGGAATGAGTATCTTCTTCAATTATCCTCTCAAAGGGAAGAAGAATTCTTCCAACAAAATATGAAAGGATCTATCTCTCATAAAGAATTAGAAATAAGGAGAGGATCAATTTTTTTGAGTTTGAAGGTAAACTCCAAAGAACGAAGCTCCAAAAGCTTCATCCCAAAGAATGACTTGAAATTCAAGGATCATAAAAATGATCTTAGATCAAGCTTGAAAGAAAGCTAAGAAAGATCATCTTTTTGATACTTGATAATTCAAGTTAATTGAAGAATAGGAAAGAAAGTCATTCACTAGAGGCCTACTCCTCTCACCCATATTCACTATCTGTTTGTGAAAATGTTGAGACTACTGTTTTCGCTATCATATCAATTTCCCTAATTATGATGTCAACATAGGACATCTTTAATAGATCTAGAATATAAGGGAGAGAACTCTGGAAGGATCAAGAAGACCTTTAAGGTTTGAGATCCCACTAAAGATCCGTAAGGATTAAGCAGTGAAGAAATGATTGGAATAATCTATTTCTACTTATGACCTTAAAGATAACACGATCTTTTACACTCTGAGTTCCCATCTTGGGACGAAGTTATAAAGATCTTAATCTTTTTAAGAACAAGTAAAATAGGTTTCAATCAATTGAATTCTACAATAGTTAGATTAATCCCTATGGATTCTAGTCCCTTAAAGTGGATTCTCAAAACTATGTAAAGTTTTGAAAGAACATTGAATCCACTTTTGGTAAGCTATTCAAATTCTCTCTGAAGATAAAGAGGATGTTATATCCTTGTAAAAACTAGATAATCTACCTTTACCATTCTATTGGTTAGGTAGGGATTATATAATGAAATTCCCCTCTATTTAGATTTATTGGAGGCGAATTGCAAACAAGAAAATCCACCCATTTCACTAAAAGAGAGTGATTTGGGTAGGGATTATGTAAGATTCATCTTCCTTTTAGAACAAGTTGGATTCTAACTTGAGAGATGAATCTGATAAGGAAACCTTAAGTAGCATTCATCTATTTTGCTAGGTCCATGCACAAGTGGTGCAAAACAATGGACAAAGGTAGTAATTTAGCTGAAGTCACTTTGTATCCACCTAATTCACATATTTGAGCTATGGAGAGCCAGATGGCACATGGCTTAAACATGGAAATAGGTAAGGATATTCTTTCCACCCTTTTCATTCTTTCTCTATTTTGCATTTGACTCAATTCTTTTTTGTATGCAAAACTAGATGGAACTTTGAATGATTGGGGCAGGGAATCAGACCACACATGGATTCTCGTCTTTAAAAGAAATTCATTCGGGATGGAAATCACCCTTTTGAATTAAGAGGTGAATTAGAGAGATGAAGGCCATGATCTTTGAGATTGGTCATGGAGCACGGGGGAATACCCCAAGGTATATATCTCCGCTCATTTCCAAGGATGAAAATGCTTTTAAGGGGGGGGGATGTTGTATAATTACATGGGTCTAAGGGGTAGAACCCTTGGGTTTCTAGGTGTGAAACCCTTTGGATTTATGGTTTATTTACCCCTTTTAGATGGTGGTCTTGAACCTTAGGGTTAATTCTCTAAGGTTGAGTACCTTAGGCTTGATTGGAAGCTTCTCCTAGCCACTTGGTTTGTACGTGAGAGCTTGGAGAGTCTTCTTTTAGAAGCCATGTGATTTCATGTGATTTCCTAAGCTTGGAAACCATGTGAACACCTTAGGGACCCATGTGATGGAAGATACACATGTCCCCTTGAGAGGGACTTACCCCTTGGACTTGGAGCTATATATTGGAGGGGTTGGTTGGGTGGAAACACATCTCTCTTCCTGGTGTGTGGCCTTGCTAGTTAGTTCTCTTAGACTTCTTAGTTCTTTTGTGTGAAGGCTATGGAATCCTTCCACAACAAGAAGCTTCACTTTCCTTAACCCACTTCTCTTCTTGAATCTCTCGCAAAAATTCTGGTGAGTACCGATTCATAGAGGAAGAAGCATTTGGCTCACTGGAGTTAGGCGCATAAGCTTCCTAGTGTCATGGACAAAGGAAACCATCCTAAATCTCTAATTCCATGTGAATTCTATATCTCATGATTGGTTCAGAATTCGGGGAACTAATGCTTCCATTGTGTTCAGAATGTGCCAAAACCCTAAGATCCACTATCTTCTTGCTTGATTCTGACATCCAGAGACCATGCTTCGAATTGATGACATCATCGATGACATCCTCAATTCGTAACCGCCCTAGAACCGCCCTTGGAAAACCTATATAAGGAGGGGTTGGCCACATTCATAATCAGCCCTACCAATACGAGTCTTGGGAGCTTAAGGAGTCATGACCGCCAAGTAAGTACTCTCCAAGTTCTAGTTCCTCTTGTCTTGTTCCTTGTCCCAGTCCTATCTAGTCTTGTATCCTGGACATCTAGTCTTGTCCTCTTGTAACCTCATAGTACGAGATCTTGTCGAGTTCTTTCTTGTATCTAGTTCATCTCCTAGAAGGGAGTTCTTGTAATCTAGAGATCTTGTTCCATACTTAGGATCCCGGGTTGTGGGATCTCCTGTATCATCTCTAGCTGAGTTATCTATACCTATAGTCCCGGGTTGTGGGACTTCTTGTATCAGCTACATATTCATGTACTATTTTCCCTACATGGGTATTCTTGTAATCTGAAGTGTATTTCCGAAACCTTGTCTATTGTAGTCGAAGACCTGACATTTTGGCAAGACTAGCTTCTATCCAAGACTAGTCATCATGGAGAATGCTTATGAACAGATTGTAGCAACACTTCAGAGTCTCCAACAACAAGTCGAAGACCTAACTCATCGACAGACACAAGTCGAGATGGGACATCCAGTGCATGTAGGTGCACTCCTCCAAGAATTACAAGAACGAATCGTGAGTCTTCAGAAAAATCAAGGGAGTATGCAAGTAAATCAACATCCTAGTATATCCTTCATGAGAGAACCCAAGATCTGCATGCCAGAAAAGTTTGATGGTGATCGCACAAAGTTCCAAGGATTCTTGCAACAAGTCAAACTGTACATCCGCATGCAGCCTGATAGATACCCTGATGATGCATCCAAGGTCGGTTTTATTGGAACCTTAATCTATGGTAAAGCTTTATCATGGTTTGCCCCAATCTTGGAGAAGGATATGACCATACTTCATGACTATGAGGGATATCTTGGAGAGCTCATTGCCACATTTGGAGATGCAGACATGAGTCGAGTGGCAGAAACAAGACTTCGAAAGCTACGTCAAGGTAATCGCCCTGCCTCTACCTATGCATCTGAATTTAGGCAGTTGATATGTGACCTCACTTGGCACGAAGATTATTTCATAAGCCAATTCAGATGGGGCTTAAGAGATGATGTGAAGGACTTTCTACTCATGATGCCAAATGTTAAGACATTGAATGAATACATCAACCAAGCTATTCAATGTGATAACCACCTTTTGAAAGGAAACAAGAAAAACAAGTAGAAGGAAGACCTCACCAATGGAAACCCTTCCAACCCACTCCTAGAGATGAGTCTATGCCCAAACCTATGCAGATAGATGTAACTAGGTTCCAGCCTCTAACACCACAAGAGAAACAAAGAAGGAGGGATAACAAGTTATGCCTGTATTGTGGAAACACTGGCCATATTGCAGTTAATTGTCCCAACAAGAGAACGAACTCCAAAGTCACAACCACCCTTGTAGAGCAGGGAAACGAGGAAGTGCAGTTGTAAAAGAGGCCGTACAGCTGGACCATGATATAAGAAAGGGTCTCATAATTCCAGCCACACCCATAGAACCATGTCTTGCCCCTGTCAAGTTAATCATGTCTAAGAAGACCCTTTCCCTTATAGCTCTAGTAGATTTAGGAGCCTCCTCATGTTTCATTGATGAGGGACTCGTTAAGAAACATGGAATTCCAGTACTTCGACAGAACAAACCAGTAGTAGCTGAAGTAGTAGATGGACAACCTCTAGCATCAGGGAATATAACCAAGGAAACCATACCACTAAGAGTACACCTTGGTGACCATGATTCACACATATGTTTCAATGTAATATCAAGTCCAGTAAACATGGTTATCAGTGGAATGCCATGGTTAAAGAAACATAATCCAGAAATTAATTGGGAGAATAATAAAATCACCCGTCGAGATATCCAGAAAAACCCAAAATATGTTGGAGCCAAAGCCTTCATGCATGTAGTAAGGAAGGAACCCACGTATATGATCTATGCCATACCAACTCAAGAGCCCAAGAAAGATGATTCAATGAAGCTACCAGACCAAATACCAAGGGTTTGAAGATGTCTTTGAAAAAAAGAATGTCGATATGCTCCCAGAGCATAGACCTTATGATTGTCCCATAGATCTTCAAGAGGGAGCACAACCGCCCTTTGTACCAATCTACAGACTATCCCTAGAGGAACTTATAGAACTACACAAGAACATTGATGAGAATCTAGCAAAGGGGTTTATCAAGCACTCAAAGTCTCCAGTAGGAGCTCCTATTTTATTTGTAAAGAAGAGGGATGGGACTCTCCGAATGTGTGTAGACTATCGTGGATTGAATAAAGTCACTATAAAAAATAGATACCCTCTACCACTCATATCAGAGCTCTTGGAATGCTTTGGAAAAGCGAAATTCTTCACAAAGATTGACCTTCGAGGAGCTTACAACCTTGTCAGGATCAAAGAAGAAGATGAATGGAAGACATGATTTCTAACAAGGTATGGCCATTTGAATATGTAGTTATGCCATTCGGTCTCATGAATGCTCCAGTTGTCTTCCAACATATGATGAATGATAGCTTTCGAGAATATTTAGATGATTTTGTTGTAATATACCTTGACGATATCTTGATATTCTCCAAAAATCTAGAGGATCATGAATGTCATGTAAAGATGGTCCTAGAGAAACTAAGAGAAAAAGGATTATATGCAAAATTGGAGAAATGCTCTTTCCATTAGACAGAAGTGGAATTTTTAGGGTACATTGTATCAGATAAAGGAATTTTTATGGACCCTAAGAAGATTGAGACAATACTTGATTAGCAAACATCTTCGTGTTGTTAAACGCTTAAAATGCGAGACTAACTGTCAGTAGCGCGTTTAAACGTTATTTGGGTTCTTGGGAGTGGAAGGGGTCTGTAAAAACAGAGACCCTATACTTGGTTCCCAAAATAACCACTTCAGATACAACAATATACTGATGCTAAGAGCTCTATCAAGATTCTGTTGTACTTAGATATTTACAGTTCACGGTTTAGCTCGGCCAACGTGTACCAAATACACTAAGATGCTATATTGCTCTGCACCTAAACTTATTGAAAATACCCGAGACAAGAGTAATAGTTCAACCTTTACCGAATAGGTACCACAATCTGATCAACATCCGAAGACACAGAGAATTCAATTGTTTCAGATACACCGTAATGAAGGTCCAGTATGCAACCCAAGAAATCCTTACTGTAGCTTAACCCTTACCGTATGATGATAGATCTCAATGCTGAAGACAACACGATCCCGCACAGTGTTAGAAACACTACGACAGTTACACAGACTTCACCAAACAACTGGCAGAACATTCCAAGAACGAGTACTAATGCAATACGCAAACTTAACACAACAATCGCAATAAGGATTCACATACGATTCACTTCAGACAACAGGCCGAATGATCTACTGGATGTAGATGATACTCACAGCCGCAATAGATACCAACAGACAACATACAAGACGAGACACAGATACACACAGAATACTCAGAAATTAGGCCACAAACACCATAGTAACGCTCAGCTCTAATCACCCAGACAGACAGTCTGGTGATTTTTCTGAACGACTGAAGTGTCTTTTTTCATTGCTTTATATAAGATTACAAGGTATATGTGTAACAACTTTTCGTACGTGCGCAGGGATATAAAAAGAGTCTTGATTTTACAACTGCCAATCCGGCGGCCGACTAACACTCTGGCACGCACGGTGGACTCGAACCCGCAGGTTTTTACAGAATTACTGTTCTTCTATAATGCCTTCTAAGTACATATTTCTGACTAATCTAAAGGTTCGGGTGATCTTTTTCTTTAGAGTTTCGAACATTTGTTTGAGGGTATCCGGTTCTACTAAATGTGCATCTACTCTTATAGAACTTAATGCAATGGCTTCGGTGAGCAAAATCTCTGCTTGCGTCTGTAGAAAAGCCTCTTGTAAGTAGAAGTCGTTGGACAAAGCCGCATCTCTGGATATCTTCATTTCTGCAACCTGCTTCTCCATACTGATTACTCTTTCTTTTTGATTGTCCAGTTGATTTTCCCATCTCTCGATCTCTTGATTCTGGAACTGGATGGTTCTGGAGTATGCGTCCCTTTCTCTTCGGAGATCTGTTATTAGTTTTTGTAATTGTGCTTCTAATGTCAATTTTCACTGTAGAATGTCGTTTACCTCGTCGAATTCTATCTTACATCTCTAGAGTTCTTCAGTTGTTTTCATCGCCAGATCGTATTGTTCTTGGCCTCTTTGAACCACTTCATCGAGCTGCACTCTGGTCTCTTCTAATAAATTGCCTAAGGCTACTCTGGCATCTTCTTTATCCTGTAGATCTAGCTTTAACTGATTGATTTCGGCCTGTGCTTCGCTTAATAACTTGTCCTTTTGGTTGAGATCTACCAGTGCTGTATCTCTCTGATTGGCAATTGTCTACTGTTCTGCAAGCTGGGCTTGGAGATGGGTAATTTGGGAGTGCAGCTGATGGTTTTCTGCTTTGACCGCATCTATCTCTTCCTGTAGAGGCGTGATATCTGCTTCTAGGACATCCACCTTGTGTTGTAACTCATTTCAGATGTTATCAGTGACTTCTCTCATTTGGATTGGTAATACAATTGGCCCATGTTTTCAAGTTTAGAGATCGTAGGGATTGAAGGAATTGGCAGCTGAGGTTGAGGTTGGGATGAGGATGCGGTGAGCAGCTGCTGGGAGTTCGGTGGAGAGTAGTTGGGGGATGAGGAAGAAGAGGCAGTGGGTTCGTTGGGGTGGATGGGTTGGATAGGGATAATGGGGTCGAGTGGCGGCTCCGGTGGTGGAGTGGGAAGGACAGAGTGAGACTATGTTACCTTATCTATGGTTTGTTGTGCAGTGTCGGCGGTATCAGCAACTGTAGATTCTACTCTTCGTCGAAAACATCCTTAACGACCTGTTCTTCATCTCTTTGTTTTTTTGGCTCCGATTGTTGCTGTGATGTCTCTTCTGACGAGCTTGTGTCGGCTTTAGTGTGATCCTCCTGTTCTTGTTGCCCTTCTGACGATGACTGCGCGAATGATTCGTGCTGCATAGATGTGGTGGTGTCATGGAAGGTTTCTTCATCTTGCTTTTCTTGTTCCTTGTCATCTTCTTTGTTTCCTTCGGCTGATCCCTGGGCTTCACTTTCAGATGAACTGATTCTAATTCTTTTCCTATGGAAGAGTTGATTTAGTTCTTCTTCGTCTTCTTCATCATCCTCCAATAATTGCACAGACTCTTCATGGCGTAGGACCGGACCTCTGGGTGGTGGTTGTGCTGCAAGAATGACCGAAAACAGGAAGGATAGGATATGAGGGAGTCCCGATCTTGGCATTCCTCCCTTGTTTACCTGTTTGATGATTGCCACGCATTCTTTGTGAATGCGGTGGAAGAAGTACGACGCAAAATTCACTCGTTCTCGAGCAGCTAAATCAATATTGGAGTAGAATGGACGCGATATTCCATAAGTACGTTTCTGTAGGTTCAGGATAGCTACTAAAAACTGAAGGGCGGATTTCTCAAGTTCCGATCGACATAGGATCATGTATTCGTTTGACGAATACCTAGGAAATAATTGTATCATGGTTGCTATGGGGAGGTTCGGGCCATTTTCCCGACCTTGCGAAGGGAGTCGAAACGACTCAGCTAAGTTTGGAAGGTGATCAGTGTACGGGATGGTAGGGAGGTGATTGGCCAACTCTGCTCGGTGGTAGGAGTGGCAGCGATGGCGGCTATTATCTGGGCGTAGAAGGGGTGGCAATCCACTGAATGCCACGGTAGTTCGGCGAAATTGCTTAACCCTCTAGTGCATAGAAACTCTCCTACCTCGGTAGGGAGTCCGTCACAGAAAGCGGCATAGTTCGCCAGAGCTTCCATGGTGCACACAGAGAAAGCAATCACAAGTACACAGAACACAAGGTATGCACAATGACACAAATCACACAAACACAATAGCGATTTTTGGCGAAACAAAAAAGGTTAAGTAGATGCGTTGCCAGGGAGAGGAATCAAAATCACTAATCATCGTGCGACGTTGAGATGATAACTTCTTAAATTCGGTGTGCATGCATGAGTAGCTGGAAAGGGCAGGGCGGCTTTTGACATAATTAGGTATCAAAACACGGATATTTACAGACTTATTTTATTAAGCACGCAAAAAATAAAAGAAAAGAAAAGAAAAGGAAAGAAAAGAGAACGCCAAAAGGCGCGGCCAACCGTGGAACGTTTCATTGCAGATTAGATGTTTGTTGATACGGCCGAAGCTTCAAACCATTGATGACTTTCGGAAGAGGAAATCCGGTCAAAGTAGTCAACCAAAAAGTTGCTGGGCCCACTTGTTCAGAAATCCGGTAGGGGCCAAACCATCGTAACTTGAATTTGCCAGCAGAACGATTCGACTTTGCATTGTAAAAGAGTACAAGTTGTCCCACCGAAAAAATTGGAGTCTCTAGATATCGATCATGTGTTCGAGCTTGTCTTAGCTGTACTTCTTGAATAGTCAAAAAACTATGCCATCGATACTCGTCTAATTCTCTGAGTGTATCCAACCGAAATGACAGAGATTCTTTAGGTAGCAGTTTCTGAGTGATTGCTACTCGTAAACTTGGCACAACTATCTCCATCGGTGCTATGGCTTCCAATCCATAAGCTAGTTTGAAAGGGGTTAATCCTGTTGCTACCTTGTATGTAGTCCGGTATGCCCATAATACTGCAGGTAACAGTTGATCCCATCTTTCTGGTGCATCCAGAATCAATTTTCGAAGCATATTCAGCAAAGTCTTGTTTGTACTTTCAGCCAAACCATTAGCACGAGGATAATAAGGAGAACTAAACTTATGCGTGACCTGAAACGAATGTGTGAGTACTTTCATTAAATTGTTGACAAAATGAGTGCCTTGATCTATAACAAGTTCCAATGGTAAGCCAAAACGTGGAAAGACATCTTCCATTATCAGGATCTTTAAACTCATAGATCATGAGTGTTCTGACCTCATTAGGTTGATCAGGCTTATACCTCCAAAAAGCTTCGTCAGTCTCTCAGTTTAAGAATAGGTCTATGCTCTTATTGTCCTGGGGAACCCACTCTGGAGTGACGATTCTCGTCAGGACTGATTTACCTCGAGGGGTTCTAGGATCTCCTCCTATGTTCCCTTGCTCTAGGTCACCTATATCCATTTTTGGGATCACATTACCAAATTCGTATGTCCTATCTAGGTGGGTGGTGACCACATACATGGTTATTTCTTTGTCCAGGTATGCACCATTTTCAAACTTGACTGCTGGATGTACTAGTCCAATGGGTTGATCAGGGTTTTTAATCTAAACCACGGACCTTCTTAGGCCGTCCTCATAGATGCAAGCACCTAATCGGTTGGTCCTAAGGTATTCCAGTTGAGTCTTGTAAGGACCTTTGACCTTTTGTAAGTATGCCACACCTGAACTTCTTGTGGGTATCTCCATAACATGAGACATCTCTGATTTGCTAGTTTCAGAGCTAGGGTAGTGAGGATGAGCACTCAACTGCTGGGCCCAAGACCTAGCGGTGTGAGTGATACTCACCTGTGAAGACCTAAGGCTTCATCTATGTCTCCCTAGGTGTCCTCCTGATCTAAGGTTCATATGCCTGAATGAACAATCCCAATTTCTACCCAAAGTACAACCTCATTGCCAATTCTTTCTTATCATCCACTAGATTCTTTTTATTTTGTTATCATGTTTATGATCTTGTGTGATTGAGTCGTCAGGAATACTTGAATGAATTTTCGTACCTAGAGTTGATCGTGATAAAATTAGTTCTTTTCCTTTAACGATATTGTCACATGCACAGGTTATCTCTTGACTTGAACTTGATTACTTAGATAGTCTTCAACTTGTCTCGTGCCTATCGTCACCCTAACTTACTTCCAATGCTATGCATTCTTTGTGTGAGCTAGGAATTGATTAAGGGAGTTGAGAGAATTTCCAACCTCAAGTTCTTTGCCTTTTGAGTGCTAGTTGAGCCCCGGACACGCTCGCCCAATCTCTGTGATCACCTTGCTAAAGTTGCTTGAACTCCTTGCTTGCGCACCCAAATCTGCAATTTTTACGAGTTAGAAATGGACTTGCCCACAATGTATTGACAAGCAAAAACAATCTTCAACATTCACTAAAAAGTACAGTCCCTCTACTTTCCTTTTTGCCCAAAATAGTATTCTCACTCCCTAGTCTCGACTGATGGTCAACACCAAAATACCTATAGTAAAACCCCACGTATTAATTTCCAACAAGCTTTCCAATGGAACAAAAATTGTAGCAAACGTTGTTCATATGAAGAAGTTATGGCGAGTCAGGCACTCGGGAGTCAAAACGGGTGAAACAGGCACTCAATAATAGCTCACAATGTTTTCTAAGGCCTCTTTATGCTCTAGATTTTGTCAAATTTCGGCCAAAGATAGGTTTATTTTTTTTTTTTCTTCTTTTCACCCTAAAAATATGTTGAATTAGCTTGTCAATTGCGATCGAGTGGTCTGTCAATCACGATTGATGTGTCAGTCACGATCGACTGGTCAGTCACGATTGACAGGTTTGTCATGGCTATCAGTCGTTATTGATGGGTCAATCGCGATTGACATGTGGCCTGATAATTTCGTTAGTCGTGATCAAACCCTCGTTGACTGAGTCGATCATGATGGACATGTTCGTCGGGGCTGTCACTCACGATTGATGGGCTAATCGAGATTGATGGGTCGATCGCGATTGACACATGGCATGCGGAGGCTCGATCGATCATGGTCAATCGGTCCTGGACTCTTATCGGTCACGATTGACAGGTCCGTCGGGGATGTCGGTCACGATTGACAGGTCCGTTTCGAGGTGTCCATCCTCATTTGTAAGTCAGATTGATGTGTCAATCGCGATTGATAGAAAACAGAAACAATTCAAAATTTTAAACATAGTTTTAGGATGCTCTAGGCCTACACATCATGTTTATGTACTTAGTTTAGCCCAATAGTCGATTTTTTTGTCGATGGCTATTGATAGAAGTCAATGCCTCGAGACCTGCATAATAAAAAATTTTACCTGTTGGAGCTGGGGGATGCTGATTCCTGTAGAAAATCTTAGAAAACACCCAAAAGCACAAGCACACAATCGCTCTCTCGCTCTCTCACAAGTGAAATGAGGGGAATGGTATGTGAAGGGTGATATGACCAAAAAACTGAAAATTTCGCGATGATGGAGATGGAGGTGGGAGATGGTGATGATGATGATGGTGATGAAGATGGTGAAGAAAACAAAAGGAAATAGATAAAAGTGAAGAAAATACCTATGACTCCAATGTCTCAACTCTACATCTTGCCATCACACACTCGTCCTCAAAGCTCGATCCCCGGCAACGGCACCAAAATTTGGTGTGGCTCAGTGGTGAGTAGCACCTCCTTTAATGTCAATCCTGGAAGACATGAGGATGGTATGAAGACCTCGAACAAGTGATGGCACAAGTGTGTGAGTGAGAAGCACACAAACATGCACACACATACACACACACACACAAGGCAAGAACAAAGAGAGAAACAATGGAGTTCTTTAGATTTCTCAAAAAGTCTCATATACAAGCTCAAATCACTAACAAGATAACCTAAAAAATGAGCTCTCTAGCTCTTTTTATAGTTTTTGACTAGCTTTGGTCCTGTCTAGACCTAGTGTCCGGCCTAGTTAAAAATTAGGTTCCAAGACTATTTTGGAGGCTCAAACGAGCTCTAAAAATTATGAAAATTGATAGATAAATACTTCTAATACTCCTCAAGCTCAAGGACTCCTTGGCTTGAACAAAATGGAGTCGAATCTACTAAAAATGGTATTTAAAATGTTCATGTAGTGAAGAAAATCACTATTGTAAAGAGATTGAGTTGGAAAAATTGACTGGCCTACTTGCCGGATCTGCGTGAATGCTTTGTCTACTTGTTCCTTCTCTTTGCTCTAACTCCCTTCATTGGTTTCCATGTCGTGCAGGTCTTTGAGTGCCTTGACTACTACCAACAATGAGACCAATACAAAGGCATGGAAATTGAAACTCGAGAATGTGTTGCATACATTGGAAAAGAAGGGCATGTCGGTAAGTGACTACACTTTGGAAATCAAAAGCATATATGAGTCACTTGCATCTATTTGTTAGAAGAGATGGATGGATACCTCAAGGAAGTGAGGTGATACTGCTAAAAACTATTTTGTACCTGCCCAAGATCACTTCAGACTTTGATAGTAGGCCCTTTTAGCTTGCAAATGACACCAAGAAAGTACCTATGTACTTTGGAGTAGATGCTTGAAACAATTGAATCAAAATAGACTACTTCACAAATAGCGAGTGTCATAGAACTTGCTATTTTGGTCTATACACTTGTTGGTTTTTTTGCTCACTTCTCACAGTACATGAACAATTGATTAAATTCCTCTTGAGGGACTTTAATTAGCTTAGATAGCTAATTATTGCAAAGTGGAATCATCTAAAATGATGAAATATACTCTGAGAAATGAATTTAGCAATCCAAGACTTACCCTCGACTTTTTAGGGACTGAATAGTAGATGAGTAGTGAGCAGTTCGATGGCAATTTCTCCCAAATGGCTAAACCAAATACTTTGAAACTTTACAGAATAAAGTTGACTTCAAGCTGGTTCCAACAATCTATAGATCATGCTAAATGGGTGAGAAAGCACTGAGATATGACCGGGCAAGTTCACTATTTTGAGTAGTCATAGCAGAGAAAGAGACAGAGATGATCAATGAAGTATATCTATTATAGCACATGATTATACAAGATCAGTGGCATTGAATTGATGCACAATGATGGTGGTCTAAGTGAGCTATGATGTAAATTACTTAGCTTCTACAAATGATAAAAATAATCTCAGAAAGAGGCACCATGACCATGAGATTTTACAATGTCCTTTTCATAAGAAGTTTTTCCTCCAAGTTTGAATTTGAATTCAAACTTGGCTCCATCTAAAAAGTGATTCCTCCACATTAGGAGTTATCCCATCAAATGAGATTTTCAGCTATTGTTCTTCCTAACCCCATGAGATTTTGGCTTTTACAAGATTCTCTCAAGGTAAAGACCTTTTACAATGGTAATTGATCAAGTAATTACAAGTCAAGGTTCTCATGCTTCATCAAATGAGATTTGCACATATTGTCTTCCATGCTAAGCCAAATGTGAAGGCTTGGACATTTGCACCAACAGCTCCCCCTCAAGCCAAACATCTTGGCTTGCACATCTTCATCAATCTTCTTGAATATCCTGCAATCCAATCATGGTTTTAAACCTGCAAAGCTTAGTACCATCAAGTGCTTTGGTTAACAAATCTGCACATTGCATATTTGTGGATACATATGCTAATTGAAATTCTTTGCTCAATAGATTCTCTCTAACATAGTGATAGTGCACTTTTATATGCTTGGTTTTTGCATGATAAATAGGGTTGGCTGCAAGATGCAAAGAACTTGTGCTATCACCAAAGATCATAGGTAAATGAGTATGAAATCCCAAATCTGAGTAGAGCAATCTAATCCAAATAGCTTCTTGTGTAGCATTTGCTAATCCCCTGTATTCAGCCTCTGTTGAAGATAGAGCAACAGTTGGTTGTTTCTTAGAAGACCATGAGATGGGCTTATCACCTACAAAAGATAGATATCTAGAAGTACTTCTTTTGTCATCCTTATAACCTGCCCAATCCGCATCTGAGTATAACTTAATGTCCAAATCTGATGTGTATGGGAAGTAAAGATCTTGGTTTTGAGTACCTTTGAGATACTTCAAAATTCTTTTAGCAGCTTCCAAGTGAGGTGCTCTAGGTTTATGCATGAATTGACTCAGAACACTTACTCCATACCATATGTCAATCCTTGTTAATGTTGCATAGTTTAGACTTCCAACTATGCTTTGATAACCTGCAATGTCTTCAAGCAAATCTCCTTCATGAGCACTCAATTTATGATTTACTTCCATAGGGGTGCTAGCTGTTTTTCAATCCTCCAAGTGGAACTTCTTCAGCATGTCCTGCACATATTTCCTTTGCGTGATGTAAATTCCTGAGTTAGTGAATACTAACTCAAGTCCAAGAAAATATTTCAGAAACCCTAGGTCACTGATCTTGAACTCCTGCATCATCTGGTTTTTATTTTTTTGATGCCATTGGCATCACTACCTATAAGAACGATGACATCAACATATACACATAAATATATCACTTCTGAATTACTCCTTTTGACAAATAGAGAAGAATTTGCTTGCTCATCATGAATCCTTGGTCTTGAAGATAGGTTGTCAACCTATGGTTCCATGCCCTAGGTACCTACTTCAAACCA
>CM035406.1:125405286-125410286 GCA_020310875.1 Ceratopteris richardii
TAGATCTATCTATCAATTTATGTTGGTGCAAACAAGCCTTAAACACTTGGCTTTGTTGTGTGCCCTTGAAGACCCAACATAAAGCTTGGACTATTGAACTCTTGGAAAGCATAAAAGATTGGACCCTTGGATGATACATTCACAAGAGTCAATAATCATATGAACCTAGTCTTATTGATTCTTACTTTTATCTCATGTAAAAGTCCATGTGACTTTATCAACAATGTAATCATACCTACTAGACTAGAGTCGTGGAAAAGTTAGATGATCTAGTTGAGGGAATATCTCCCTAAGTCTAGTGGAGAGAATCAAGGGAGCTTTAATTTGAATTCAAATTCAAATTCCTTCAAAACACCTATAAAAGACAATGTAAAAGTCGCGGGTTAAGTTACACTCTTCCCGAGGCTAATCCAAGCAAATTTGTGAGTGTGTGAGAGCTACTACCTAGCCTACACCTCAGAGTACCATTGGGCATCATTCTACATGCCAATGGGAATGTACATTTGATAGTATCAATACATATACTCATAGTTTTTTACTCTGTGTTTTCTCTGAGTGACCACCTCCAAGTCTGTCAACTTCAACAGAGCATATCTCAAGATCTACTGAACCAAATTTGATGATCAAGGGCTCATTGGAACCAGCTCAAAGCATTCCACAACACTACAAAGTTTCAAGTCAATCTATTCAGCCAATTGGAAGAAATCGCTGTCGAAGTGATCACTGGTATATTTCTGTGTGATTCCTAAAAAGTCGGGGGTGTCCCTGATTTTGCTAAACATCATGCTCAGTATATAGTTTATCATTTGGAGTGATTTAACTTGCTAATGGTAGCTTGTTAAGTTAATTTAATACTCCCAGAAGGAATTAGATCAATTGTAAGTGTGCTGGACACACTGAGCTTAGGACTGAGCAGGTGTCATTACAGGAATAGCAAGTTTTTGGACTTATGAAGGTTCAAACTTATCTGTTTTGATTTGATCATTTCTCAATCACTTTGTAAAGCACATATATAGTTTCTTGGTGTCATTTGGAAGCTCAAGGAGACTCCTAACCATATCTGAAGAAAAGAAAGGGCAGGTGTGAAGCAGGTCTAGCAGCACCACCTTGGTCTTCTGATTGTACCCAGCCATCACTTCCAACAGTGGTATCAGAGCAAATAAGGTAATCATGGGTGATGGTTTCCCTTCCTTTATTGACAAATTGGATAGAAATAATTACCAGGCATGGTCATTAAGAATGAAGACTTATCTACAAGGGAGAAGCTTGTATGGATACATATCAGGAGATGAGGAGTTGCCCTCATTCAAAACCAGAGGCCTACCTACAAAGGATGAGCATGAGAGACTTAATCAATGGTGTGCTAAAGATGCTTTAGCAAGGTCATATCTTCTAAACTCTATCTCTGATTTCCTTCTACCTCATGTTAGGAACTGTAAGACTTCCCAAGAGACTTGGGAGACCTTGTCAACATACTTCTCATCAAGCACAAGGGCCAGAAAGAATCAGCTATGGATTGAGTTTACAACTCTTAGGAAACAATCAAAACAATGTGTTTCAGATTTTGTCACCAAAGTCAAAGATATAGCAGATCAACTTGCAAGTGTTGGAGAAGAGATTGAAGAAGAGCAAATTGTTAGACAAGTGATCAATGGACTCAAAGCAGATGACAAGTGGGAGAGCTTTACCACTGCAATGGACTTGTACATGGACATTCAAGCACCTGATCTAACAACTCTGATTGGACAACTCTTTACACATGAAGCCAAGATCACAAAGAATGGAGAGCAATCAAAAGGTAACAATCCCTCTGCCCTATATACAGATAAGAAGTCTAAAGATAAGGGTAAAAGCAAGAAGGTTGATGATGAAGGATCCACCTCCCAAGCAAACTATGCAGGGAGAGGTAGATCATCTAGAGGTAGGGGCAGAGGAGGTAAGTCAGGTAGGGGGAGACCCTATAATCAATCTCCATGCAATATTTGTGGCTTGTCTAATCATACTACAGATGAATGCTACAAAAACTACAAGAACCAAAGAGGAAGAGGTCACCAAAGAGGAGGATACTCCCAAGGCAGAGGCAGGTTCAATCAATCTCAAGGCTACCATGGCTACAATAATAATTACAACAACAATTACAACAATAGCTACAATCACAATGGCAATTATCAAGGAGGATACAGGAACAGAAAGGAGTACAACAATTATGCAGAGGATCAAGATGATTCCTTGTTGATTATGAACATGACATCTAAATCAGGTATCAATGATGATCATTTGTTCTATATTGATTCAGGTTGCTCTAACCATGTAGCTGGGAATATTGCCTTACTCTCTGATTTGGAAGAACCTAAAGGCAAGCACCAAGTGCAGACAGGTGATGACACTAAACACTCAGTGGTTAAAGTAGGTAATGTCAAAACAAGTGATGGTAATCAGAATTTGCTAAGCAGAGTATTGTATGTCCCAACAATCACCAAGAATCTGATGAGTGTAGGTCAGATTGTTGAAAAAGGTCTACAGGTCAGGTTCACTCAACATGGTGCATATGTGGAGGATCCAAGACATGGATTCAGAAGGATAGCCAAGGGAGAGAAGTCAGGTAGATTGTTTACCTTTGAACTTGAGGATACTAAAAATATTGCCTTGTACAACTATAGGGACCAAACCCTATCAGAATTGGAGATGTGGCACAAGAGATTGGGTCACATTGGAGAGAGAACCATAAAGCAGATGAGCAGAGATCAATGTGTGCTTGGGATACCTAATGTATCCAAGCAACACATGATATACAAGTGTGGGGCTTGTCAATTTGGTAAGTCACACAGGTTGCCATATACCAAGAAAGGATTTATGCATGAAGATTACTTGGAATTGGTGCATACAGATGTTTGGGGACCAAGCAAGGAGCCATCCATATCTGGATCAAGGTACTATGTATCCTTTATAGATGACTATAGCAGATGGACTGTCTTGTACTTCATGAAACATAAAGATGAAGTATTTAATTGCTTCAAAAGGTATCTTGCATTAGTAGAGAATCAAACAGGTAGACATTTAAAAAGATTAAGGTCTGATGGTGGTGGAGAATACTTCTCCAATGACTTTGAAGAGTTCTTGCAGGAAAGAGGCATCAAGAGGGAGATTACCACAAGGTACTCACCTGAACAAAATGGGGTAGCTGAAAGAAGAAATAGACTCATTGTGGAGACAGCTAGGTCTATGCTTAATGAAAAGAAACTACCAAATTATCTTTGGGCAGAGAGTGTATCTACTGCCACATACTTAATCAACAGGTTGCCATCAAAGACACTTGATGGAATGACACCCTATGAGGCTTGGCATGGTAAGAGACCATCTCTGGATCATTGCAAGATCTTTGGGTGTGTTGCATATGTGCATATTCCCTCACAGGTAAGGGGAAAGCTAGACCCTAAGGCTGAAAAGTGTATCTTTATTGGTTATGATTTGAATCAGAAAGGATACAGGTTCTATAACCCCTCAAACAAAGGCTTCAAGGTAAGCAGAGATGTCATCTTTGATGAAAATGATTCATGGTATGATAATGAGTGCAGGAAAGTGAGTTTACCTTATGATATGGAAGAAGACTTTCCAAAGCTTGTCAGACAAGAACCAACTCAGAATGAGGATACAAGTTCAGATGATGAAGACACCATCAACATTGAAGAATTCAAAGCTTGGAAATCCAAAGGGAAGATGAAGATGAAGCAACTTGAAGACAATCCAGAATCCTCAACTCAAGCTATGAGGAGATCTTCAAGGGAAAAGAAGAAACCTATTAGGTATGGATATGATACTTCACTTGTAACCAAGCACTCTGTATATCTTGCAAAGGACATCTTAAGTGAAGAACCAGGTACATTTGAGGAAGCTATTACTAAACCAGAATGGAAGGAAGCAATGGATGAAGAAATGGAGGCTCTCAAGGAGAGTGATACTTGGGACTTGGTACCCAAGAAGGACTCCATGAAGGTGATAGGATCCAGATGGATCTACAAACTCAAAAGGAACTCAGATGGTTCAATAAGCAGGTACAAAGCTAGGTTGGTAGCCAAGGGTTTTGCACAAACCCAAGGCATTGATTATGAGGAGACATTTTCTCCTGTGGCAAAGATGCCAACTATCAGAATTATGGTGAGTGTAGCTGCATCCAAGAATTGGAACATGTACCAATTGGATGTGAAGAATGCATTCTTGAATGGATGGATATCTGAAGAGGTCTACATGTCACAACCACCTGGCTATGAGGATCCTAATAAGGTAAATCATGTTTGTAAATTGAAGAAAGCTCTGTATGGATTGAAGCAGGCACCTAGAGCATGGAACTATAGGTTGACAACCTATCTCTTGGATCAAGGATTTGTGATGAGTAAAGCAGATACTTCATTGTTTATAAAGAAGAACAATTCAGAGGTAATATACTTGTGTGTCTATGTTGATGACATCATTATTACAGGAAATGATGTTCAAGGAATTAGACACATCAAAGGTCAAATGATGAAGGAATTCAAGATCAATGATCTTGGATTATTGAAGTACTTCCTAGGGCTTGAATTGGTCTACACAAATTCAGGTATATACATTACTCAGAAGAAGTACATTCAGGACATGGTCAAGAAGTTTAATTTGCAGGAAGCTAAAGTCTCAAACATTCCTATGGAGGTCAACCACAAACTCAGTGCACATGAAGGAGAAGAACTCAAGGATATTACAGGTTACCAAAGTTTGGTAGGTAGTCTCAATTATGCTACCTTAACTAGGATTGATATCTCATATGGTGTTAGTGTACTTAGTCAATTTATGCATAAGCCAAGAGTACCACATTTGGAGGCAGCCAAGAAGATAGTAAAGTACCTAAAGGGAACACAAAATCATGGTTTGTATTATCCATATACATCAGATATTGACATAAAGGTTTACTCAGATGCAGATTGGGCAGGTTGTAAGGATGACAGGAGGAGTACATCTGGTTACATATG
>CM035406.1:125417786-125422207 GCA_020310875.1 Ceratopteris richardii
TCATCTGAGTCACCTGCCCAATCTGCATCACTAAACACTTTGATTCTTGTGTCAGAAGTGTAACCATAATACAAACCTTCACTTAGGGTTCCCTTGATATATCTGAGTACCCTTTGGGCTGCAATCCAATGAGTCTTCTTTGGACAATGCATGAATTGTGACAACACACCTACTGCATATGATAGATCTGGCCTTGTCAAGGTAGCATAGATTAGACTACCTACCAAACTCTGATATTTCTTCATGTCATTGAACTCTTCACCTCCATACCTGCTTAATTTATGATTTACCTCCAATGGTGTAGTTGAGGTCCTGCAATCTTCCATGTTAAACTTAACTAGAAGATTCTTCAAGTATCTCTCTTGTGAAACATATACTCCATGTTGAGTATACACAATCTGCATTCCTAGAAAATAAGATAAGTTTCCCAAATCACTTATCTTAAACTCCTTCTCTATTTGCTTCTTGAGTTCATTGATTCCTTGAGCATCTGTTCCTGTAACAATAATATCATCAACATAAATGCACATGTAAATATATCCATTTTCACTTGCCTTCACTAGCAAGCTACTATCTGCCTTTGATGCTTGAAAACCACATTCATTCAAGAACTTGACCAATCTGTAATTCCAAGCTCTTGGGGCTTGCTTTAACCCATATAAAGCTCTCTTGAGCTTACACACATAATCTGATCCAATTGATTCCATGAAGCCTTCTGGTTGCTCCATATATACTTCATCTGCAATGTAACCATTAAGAAAAGCATTTTTCACATCCAATTGTGACAATTTCCATCCCTTGCAAGTAGCAATAGCAATCGATGTCCTAATTGTGGACATCTTAGCAACAGGACTAAAGGTCTCATCATAATCTACCCCATAAGTTTGGGCATAACCTTTAACCACAAGTCTAGCCTTATATCTAGACACCTTACCATCTGCAAACCTCTTTGTTTTATATACCCACTTGCATCCAATGACTTTCTGATTCTTTGGTCTTGGTACTAATTCCCAAGTTTCATTTTCAAGTAGAGCATCATACTCTTCTTGCATTGCCTTCTCCCAATTCTGTTTACCTTTGGCTTCTTCATAAGTGGTTGGATCTTCTTCTGTTTTCACAATGTAAGCATAATCTTTTGTTGTTAGGAAAGATGTATCATAACTATACCTTATAGGCTCTTTCCTTTCTCTTGTAGATCTCCTGATTTCTGCACTTCTTGAAGTTTCAGCCTCATTTGATTCTGGATCAAATCTTGGCCCTTCTTCTACATGATCCTGCACTCTACATCTAGAGTCAACTTCATCAACAATTTCTTCACATACTTTTACCTTTGCCTTTCCTTTCCTTTGAATTTCTTCAACACCTGTATACTCATTTGGTGATCCTGAATACCACACATTTTGCTCATCAAATGTCACATCTTTAGTAACAAGAAATTGCTTTGTGGATGGACTCCACAACCTATAACCCATCTGTCTATCATCATATCCAATAAACACATACTTCTCTGCTTTTGGTTCTAGCTTATGTCTTAATTGTGAAGGAACATAAGCATATGCAATACATCCAAATACTTTGCAATGATCAAGACTAGGCTTCTTACCCCACCATGCTTCATAAGGGGTTCCTCCATCCAAAGCTTTGCAAGGCAACCTATTCACAAGGTATGTTGCAGTATTAATGGCTTCTGCCCATAAGTAATTTGGACAATTCTTTTCCTTCATCATGGCTCTTGCAAACTCTACAAGAGTCCTATTCCTCCTTTCTGCTACTCCATTTTGTTGAGGGGAGTACCTGCAAGTCACTTCTCTTTTGATACCTGCATTCCACAAATAATCATCAAACTCTTTTGAGAAATACTCTCCCCCTCCATCTGATCTTAACCTCTTGAGCTTTTGTCCTGTGATCCTTTCTGCATAAGCATGGAAATGTTTGAATGTCTTAAAGACTTCTGATTTATCCTTGATTACATACAAAGTAATCCACCTGGTTGCATCATCAACAAACAACACATAATATCTGGATCCATTTATGCTATAGTCCCTTGAGGGACCCCATACATCTGTATGAACCAATTCAAGCATGTTTGAATACTTGTACCCTGATTTGTTATAAGAATTTTTATGTGCTTTACCTAATTGACAAGCTTCACACTTGTACACCATATGTTGCCCTTCAATGTTTGGCAATCCAAGCACCACCTGATTCTTTGACATCTCCTTTATAGCTCTCTCATTGAAATGACCTAGCCTCTTATGCCATAGGTCTAATTCAGACACCTTTTGACCTCCATAGGTAAACAATGCATGTCCCACATTACCTTGGACTTTGAGAGTGAACAATCTTCCTTCCTTTTTACCTGCAATTATGGTTCTATATCCCTGATTTGGATCTTGTACATAGACACCATCATTTGTGAATCTTACTTCATATCCTTTCTCCACAATTTGCCCTACACTTATCAAATTTTTAGGAATAGTAGGAACATAAAGTACCTTACTCAGAAGTGTACTTCCACTCTTTGTCTTCACTGATCCAATGCTCTCCACTTTATGTTTGGTATTGTCACCTGTTTGAACTGTATGTCCATTCACCCTTGCTTCCATATCAGTCATCAAGGATAGATTCCCACTCAGATGGTTGCTGCACCCTGAGTCAATATAAAACACTCTTTGATCTTCTCCCATTGATTCATGAGTTGCATTCAGGATAAGAGTCATGTCATCCTTCTGATCTGATGCATAATTGTAATAATTATTGTTGTAGGACTGAGATTGGAAGTTTCTTCCACCTCCTCTACCATATGATGTCCTACCACCTCTTCCTCTGAAATTGCCTCTTTGGTTTCTGCCTCCTCTACCTCTTTGACTATAATTCTGATTGTTGTATCCTCCACTTTGATTATTATACCAACAATCATTTGCCAAATGATTTGTTCTGCCACAAATCCAACAAGCTTTAGCATTATCTTTGTTCTTACCTCCTCTTCCTTTACCTCTGAAATTTGTCTTCCCTTTTGTGAAGTTGGCTTGATTTGAATTCCCTTCATCATCATTTGATTGCTTTCCTTTGCCATTCTTTTTCTTGTCTTTGGAGTACATAGCTTGACTTGTACTTCTATCATTGTCTCCTTTAAGATCCTGCTCAAAGGTTAGCATGTGTCCTAGCAATTGATTAAGATCAGGAGTAAAGTGATCAAGTGACAATTCTATGGACAATATAAAAGGCTTCCACTTCTCATCACCTCTTAGACCTGTAAGTATTTGTCTTACCAACTTTTCCTCTTCAATTTCTTCATCCACTGCTCCCAAGCTATCTGCAATATCTTTCATCTTTGCCACATAATCTGAAATTGATTGTGAGCTCTTCTTCTTGAAGGTTGTGAACTCAGCCCATAGTGAAGACTTCCTTGACTTAGTTGTATTTTGGAAATGCTCTTCCAAGGCATTCCAAACATCTGTAGCACTTTCTAAACCTCTGATGTGAGGTAGAAGGTAATCATTTACAGCCATGTAGATGATACTCCTTGCTTGAGCATCCTTTCTCATCCAAGTCTTCAACATTGCAAGTTCTTCCCTAGTAGGAATACTTGGATCTGCAAATTCTGGTTTTTCTTCATCTCCTGTAATAAATGATATAAGATCTTTGCTCATGAGGTGTGCTTCCATCCTCATGGACCATGCTGGATAGTTCTCCCTATCTAGCTTATCAATCTGCAAGCTTTCTCCCATCTTGTATCCACCTGTGTATTGAAACTTCAAGCTTTACAAACAATGTATATACCTTTACTTCGAATTGGACTCCTTTTGCCTTTCTTGATGTCAATTTGTCTTCTCCTCAAGCTTTGACTCCAAGCTTTCACTTCTTGATCCTTCAAGTGTTGAATTTCTTGAATCTGCAGCAGTCGGGATCCTTCTTTCTTCAAATTGATGTCTCCTGCTCTGATACCACTGATGGAGAGTGTTAATCTCCAAAAGAACAACTTATTCTTGTGATTAGAGCACCTCTATACCAAGAATAAGTCAAAACCTTTCACTCTTTAGAGGATCAACTTCTAATTATCAAAAGATGAACAAATCTGTGAAGAAGATGAAACACAGAAAAGTCTGCTGCACTATTTTTCCACATTGACCTATCAAATGTGTAAAGTTTTTGATGAAACTTTGTACGAAGTATCTCCTAGAGATTGCGCATCTACTCCAAGTTGAATCACTTCAAAAGATTAAGTATAACTTGAGAAATTGATTTCACAAGTTACCTATGTCAGAAACTGTCATTCAAAACAGTCGACTTTACACCTGTAACTTTTAAGACTTGGTTCTCCTTGAATAGAACCCGTTTTACAAAATGCTTCTAGACATAAGTAGCTTATCTTCCAACTTAAAGATTAAGCCCTCACTCATGCAAAACTTTAAACTGTG
>CM035406.1:125447207-125454707 GCA_020310875.1 Ceratopteris richardii
ACCATGTAGCTGGGAATGTTGCCTTACTCTCTGATTTGGAAGAACCTAAAGGCAAGCACCAAGTGCAGACAGGTGATGACACTAAACATTCAGTGGTTAAAGTAGGTAATGTCAAAACAAGTGATGGTAATCAGAATTTGCTAAGCAGAGTATTGTATGTCCCAACAATCACCAAGAATCTGATGAGTGTAGGTCAGATTGTTGAAAAAGGTCTACAAGTCAGGTTCACTCAACATGGTGCATATGTGGAGGATCCAAGACATGGATTCAGAAGGATAGCCAAGGGAGAGAAATCAGGTAGACTATTTACCTTTGAACTTGAGGATACTAAGAATATTGCCTTGTACAATTATAAGGACCAAACCCTATCAGAATTGGAGATGTGGCATAAAAGATTAGGTCACATTGGAGAAAGGACAATAAAGAAAATGAGCAGAGATCAATGTGTGCTTGGGATACCTAATGTATCCAAGCAACATATGATATACAAGTGTGGGGCTTGTCAATTTGGTAAGTCACACAGATTGCCATATACCAAAAAGGGTTTTATGCATGAAGACTACTTGGAATTGGTGCATACAGATGTTTGGGGACCTAGCAAGGAGCCATCCATATCTGGATCTAGGTATTATGTATCTTTTATTGATGACTATAGCAGATGGACTGTTTTGTACTTCATGAAACATAAAGATGAAGTATTTAATTGTTTCAAAAAGTATCTTGCATTAGTTGAGAATCAAACAGGTAGACATTTGAAGAGGCTAAGGTCTGATGGTGGTGGAGAATACTTCTCCAATGACTTTGAAGAATTCTTGCAGGAAAGAGGCATCAAGAGGGAGATTACCACAAGGTACTCACCTGAACAAAATGGGGTAGCTGAAAGGAGGAATAGACTAATTGTGGAGACAGCTAGGTCTATGCTTAATGAGAAAAAACTACCAAATTACCTTTGGGCAGAGAGTGTATCTACTGCCACATACTTAATCAACAGGTTGCCATCAAAGACACTTGATGGAATGACACCCTATGAGGCTTGGCATGGTAAGAGACCATCTCTGGATCATTGCAAGATCTTTGGGTGTGTTGCATATGTGCATATTCCCTCACAGGTAAGGGGAAAGCTAGACCCTAAGGCTGAAAAGTGTATCTTTATTGGTTATGATTTGAATCAGAAAGGATACAGGTTCTATAACCCCTCAAATAAAGGCTTCAAGGTAAGCAGAGATGTAATCTTTGATGAAAATGATTCATGGTATGATAATGAGTGCAGGAAAGTTAGCCTACCTTATGATATGGAAGAAGACTTTCCAAAGCTTGTCAGGCAAGAACCAACTCACCAGGAGGACACAAGCTCAGATGATGAAGACACCATCAACATTGAAGAATTCAAAGCTTGGAAATCCAAAGGGAAGATGAAGATGAAGCAACTTGAAGACAATCCAGAATCCTCAACTCAAGCTATGAGAAGATCTTCAAGAGAGAAGAAGAAACCAATTAGGTATGGGTATGATACTTCACTTGTAACCAAGCACTCTGTATATCTTGCAAAGGATATCTTGAATGAAGAACCAGGTACATATGAAGAAGCAATTACTAAACCAGAATGGAAGGAAGCAATGGATGAAGAAATGGAGGCTCTCAAGGAGAGTGATACTTGGGACTTGGTACCCAAGAAGGACTCCATGAAAGTTATAGGATCCAGATGGATCTACAAACTCAAGAGAAACTCAGATGGTACAATAAGCAGGTACAAAGCTAGGTTGGTAGCCAAGGGTTTTGCACAAACCCAAGGCATTGATTATGAGGAGACATTTTCTCCTGTGGCAAAGATGCCAACTATCAGAATTATGGTGAGTGTAGCTGCATCCAAGAATTGGAACATGTACCAATTGGATGTAAAGAATGCATTCTTGAATGGATGGATATCTGAAGAGGTCTACATGTCACAACCACCTGGCTATGAGGATCCCAATAAGGTAAATCATGTTTGCAAATTGAAGAAAGCTCTGTATGGATTGAAGCAGGCACCTAGAGCATGGAACTATAGGTTGACAACCTATCTCTTGGATCAAGGATTTGTGATGAGTAAAGCAGATACTTCATTGTTTATAAAGAGGAACAATTCAGAGGTAATATACTTGTGTGTCTATGTTGATGACATCATTATTACAGGAAATGATGTTCAAGGAATTAGACACATCAAAGGTCAAATGATGAAGGAGTTCAAGATCAATGATCTTGGATTATTGAAGTACTTCCTAGGGCTTGAATTGGTCTACACAAATTCAGGTATATACATTACTCAGAAGAAGTATATTCAGGACATGGTCAAGAAGTTTAACTTGCAGGAAGCTAAAGTCTCAAACATTCCTATGGAGGTCAATCACAAACTCAGTGCACATGAAGGAGAAGAACTCAAGGATATTACAGGTTACCAAAGTTTGGTAGGTAGTCTTAACTATGCTACCTTAACCAGGATTGATATCTCATATGGTGTTAGTGTACTTAGCCAATTTATGCATAAGCCAAGAGTACCACATTTGGAGGCAGCCAAGAAGATAGTAAAGTACCTAAAGGGAACACAAAATCATGGTTTATATTATCCATATTCATCAGATATGGACATCAAGGTATACTCAGATGCAGATTGGGCAGGTTGCAAGGATGACAGGAGGAGTACATCTGGTTACATATGTTTTGCAGGTGATAAACCAATTTCTTGGTCATCCAAGAAACAACCCACAGTGGCTCTATCATCTACTGAGGCAGAATACAGAGGGCTAGCCAATGCCACTCAAGAAGCCATATGGTTGAAGCTACTATACTCAGAATTGGGCCTATACACAAGGGCACCAATCATATTTGGTGATAACACAAGTTCACTTCACCTAGCTGCTAACCCTGTTTATCATGCTAGAACAAAACACATAGAGGTGCATTACCACTATGTGAGGGAGAAATTACTTAGCAAGGAAATCCAATTATCATATGTGTCTACTAATATTCAATGTGCAGATTTGCTTACAAAAGCTTTGGATGGGAGCAAACTATGCAGGTTTAAATCCATGATTGGATTACAGGATATCATTGAAGATTAAAGATGAAGACTCAAGCAAGTGTTTGGCTTGAGGGGGAGCTGTTGGTGCAAACAAGCCTTAACACTTGGCCTTGTCTTGTACCTTGAAGAGCATTGGATACCAATCTTGAAGGTGTTACAAAAGTTCTTGGATTAACTCACTTGAAGGAAGACCATAGGAACACATGCCTATGCTTTATTATCTTTTATCCAATGTAAAAGTCAATGTGACTTAGCTCACCTCTTGTAATCTCACCTACATTCAAAAGTCGTGGAAATTAGAAGTTATGAATGGAGAGAATATCTCCATGTGATTAGATGAGAGATTTGAGGGAGCCTACATTTGAATTTGAAATTCAAATCTTCTTCAAACTCATATAAAAAAGACTATGGAAAAGTCGCGGGTTAGTTGCTCACTTCCCGAGGAATTTCTTAGCAATACATTGAGTGTGTGAGTGCTACTATTGAGCCTACACCTCTGAGTACCATTGTGCATTACTCTACATGCCAATGGGAATGTACATTTGATAGTTTCAATACAAATACTCATAGTTCTTAACTCTGTGTTCTCTGAGTCATTCACCTCAAAGTCTGTCAACTTCAACAGGGCATATCTCAAGATCTAGTGAACCAAATTTGATGATCAAGGGCTCATTGGAATCAGCTCAAAGCATTCTACAACACTACAAAATTTCAAGTCATTCTATTCAGCCAATTGGGAGAAATCTCAGTCGAGACAGACACTGGTATATTTCTGTGTTGTTCCTAAAAAATCGGGGGTGTCTCTGATTTTGCTAAAGATCATGCTCAGTGTATAGTTTGTTAATTGGAGTGATTTAACTTGCTAATGGTAGCTTGTTAAGTTAATTTAATACTCCCAGAAGGAATTAAACCAATTGCAAGTGTGCTGGACACACTGAGCTTAGGACTGAGCAGGTATCAATACAGGAATAGAAAGTTTTTGGAGTTGTGAAGGTTCAAAATCATCTGTTTTGACTTGGTCATTACTCAATCATTTTGTAAAGCACATATATAGTTTCTTGGTGTCATTTGAAAGCTCAAGAAGTCTCCTAATCATATCTGAAGAGAAAAGAGGGCAGGTGTGAAGCAGGTCTAGCAGCACCAACTTGATCTTCTGATTGTACCCAGCCATCACATCCAACATCTATCTATCTATCTATCTATCTATCTATCTATCTATCTATCTATCTATCTATCTATCTATCTATCTATCTATCTATCTATCTATCTATCTATCTATCTATCTATCTATCTATCTATCTATCTATCTATCTATCTATCTATGTATCTATCTATCTATCTATCTATCTATCTATCTATCTATCTATCTATCTATGTATCTATCTATCTATCTATCTATCTATTATCTATCTATCTATCTATCTATCTATCTATCTATCTATCTATCTATCTATCTATCTATCTATCCTATCTATCTATCTATCTATCTATCTATCTATCTATCTATCTATCTATCTATCTATCTATCTATCTATCTATCTATCTATCTATCTATCTATCTATCTATCTATCTATCTATCTATCTATCTATCTATCTATCTATCTATCTATCTATCTATCTATCTATCTATCTATCTATCTATCTATCTATCTATCTATCTATCTATCTATCTATCTATCTATCTATCTATCTATCTATCTATCTATCCATCTATCTATCTATGTATCTATCTATTTGTCTATCTGTTTGTCTGTCTATCTCTGTCTGTCTGTCTGTGTATTTGTCTGTCTCTTTGTTTGTCTGTTTGTTTGTGTGTCTGTATGTCTGTCTGTCTGTGTGTCTGTCTGTCTATGTGTCTATCTATCTATCTATCTATCTATCTATCTATCTATCTATCTATCTATCTATCTATCTATCTATCTATCTATCTATCAATCTATCAATCTATCAATCTATCTATCTATCTATCTATCTATCTATCTATCTAATCTATCTATCTATCTATCTATCTATCTATCTATCTATCTATCTATCTATCTATCTATCTATCTATCTATCTATCTATCTATCTATCTATGTATCTATCTATCTATCTATCTATCTATCTATGTATCTTTCTACCTATCTATCTATCTATCTATCTATCTATCTATCTATCTATCTATCTATCTATCTATCTATCTATCTATGTATCTATCTATCTATCTATCTATCTATCTATCTATCTATCTATCTATCTATCTATCTATCTATCTATCTATCTATCTATCTATCTATCTATCTATCTATCTATCTATCTATCTATCTATCTATCTATCTATCTATCTATTTGTCTCTCTCTCTCTCTCTCTATCTATCTATCTATCTATTTATCTCTATATATCTATCTATCTACCTCTCTCATGATTTGTTGGAAAGCTTATAAGTTCTACTTTGTGTGGTATAAGTCTCAGGTTCAGTGCCTACACATGTGGAGAGAAATGTCCAGAATAGTGTCTGTCTAGTTAGCTCATACACTGTGAAGAGATCAAGTTATCTGTTTTATTGTAGCTGGTTGAGGCATCATCTAGTGTCCAAATGGAGTGCTTTTACTCTCATTTGAAATATCTTAGAGTCTAGTTTAAGCCTGCAAAATTTCATTATCAGTCTCTGCATATACTCAGAGAAACTCAGAAAATACAGATCCTATGTCTGAAAAATTTCAGGATCCTAGGAGGGTTCATTTGCTTTTGTTGTGCACATAGGAGTGTTTATCCTCCAATAGTGGTATCAGAGCTATAAGTGGAGTATCAAAGAGAGATGAAGGAGCTACTGAAGTGAAGTAAAGACTTCATCAAAGTTTGAAGGAAGGAAGCAAAGAAGGGGCACGTCAACAAGGGGAAGCAAATACATCATCAAATCAAAGATGAAGCTTCATCAAGAGGAGTAGCTCTATTTTTTGAGGTAAAAGCCATCCTTTTCAACTTCATTGCATCAAGGGGGAGGTTCAAAAGAGCTAGGAGGCACCATGGCTGATCTCAATGCTCAGATTGAGAAGCTTGAAAAAGGAAACTACCAACCATGGCGATTTAGAATAAGAAATTTTTTGATGGGGAAAGGTTTGTGGGGACTTGTGAGTGGTGGAGAGCCAAAACCCTACATAGATGAGGTAAATCCAACCAATGACCAGAGAAGAGCAGTAAGAGAGTGGGATGAAAGGGACAAAAGGGTCATTTTCATTTTATCTCAGCATATTAGCAACTCTATGGTAGGGCATATTCAAGATTTGGATACATCGAAGAAGGTGTGGGAGTGCTTGGAGAGATTGTACTCAACCTCCACAAAAGCTAGAAAAATTCAGCTCAAGAATGAGCTAAATAATCTTAGGAAAAGCCCCTCTCAAGGTGCTAATGATTAAATATTAAAAGTTAAAGAGCTTGCAGATGCACTAGGGTCAATCGGTTGTGCCCTAGATGATGACGATCTTGTCACCCACACCCTAAATGGACTTAGGGATGATGAAAAATGGAGGGCTTTCACAACTTCAGTGTATGTAAGGGACTCTCTTCCTGATTTTGATCAACTAATCACTCTCATGGTGACAGAGGAGATGAACCTTGGTGGCCATAATGCCAAGGATAACCAAGGGCAATTGTTGTATGCAGGTAGAGGAAGAGGAAGACACAACCGAGGTGCTATAAGAGGAAGATGAAGATATCAAGGCAACCAAGGAGGTCAAGGACAACAAGAAAATGCAGGTCAAAGAGGTGGAAGAGCCACAAATAGAGGAAAAGGTGCAAGATTTGGTGGAAGAGGACAAGCCACTTCAAATGGATGCTTTGTATGCGGTAAGCCCGGTCATTTTGCAAATGAATGCTATCATACTTGGAGCTTGGTACCAGCTCAAGAAGGCATGAAGGTGATAGGTAATAAGTGGGTTTACAAAATTAAAATAAATTCAGATGGTTCCATTGCTAGGTACAAAGCAAGGTTGGTGGCGAAAGGCTTCTCCCAAAGCTATGGGATAGATTATGATGAAACTTTCAGCCCCGTAGCCAAGATGCCAACAATTAGGACTTTGATTGCAGTGGCCATATCAAGGAAATGGAGCTTATATCAGTTGGATGTGAAGAATGCCTTCCTCAATGGAGAGCTTGAAGAAGTAGTCTACATGAGCCAACCTCAAGGATTTGCTAGTATGAGGTACCCAAATCATGTTTGCAAGCTAAGGAAAGCATTATATGGACTAAAGCAAGCCCCAAGGGCCTGGAATAAGAGGTTAGTGGATTATTTATCAAGTTGTGGATACAAAGAAAGTGTTGCAGATCCATCACTTTACATGAAGAAGCAAGGAGACAAGACGGTATACATATGCATCTATGTGGACGATTTGATCATCACAGGAAGTGATATTGCAGGTATTAAAGATATCAAATCAAAGCTAGGAAAAGATTTCAAGATA
>CM035406.1:125467207-125472207 GCA_020310875.1 Ceratopteris richardii
GGAGAGCAATCAAAAGGTAACAATCCCTCTGCCCTATATACAGATAAGAAGTCTAAAGATAAGGGTAAAAGCAAGAAGGTTGATGATGAAGGATCCACCTCCCAAGCAAACTATGCAGGGAGAGGTAGATCATCTAGAGGTAGGGGCAGAGGAGGTAAGTCAGGTAGGGGGAGACCCTATAATCAATCTCCATGCAATATTTGTGGCTTGTCTAATCATACTACAGATGAATGCTACAAAAACTACAAGAACCAAAGAGGAAGAGGTCACCAAAGAGGAGGATACTCTCAAGGCAGAGGCAGGTTCAATCAATCTCAAGGCTACCATGGCTACAACAATAATTACAACAACAATTACAACAATAGCTACAATCACAATGGCAATTATCAAGGAGGATACAGGAACAGAAAGGATTACAACAATTATGCAGAGGATCAAGATGATTCCTTGTTGATTATGAACATGACATCTAAATCAGGTATCAATGATGATCATTTGTTCTATATTGATTCAGGTTGCTCTAACCATGTAGCTGGGAATATTGCCTTACTCTCTGATTTGGAAGAACCTAAAGGCAAGCACCAAGTGCAGACAGGTGATGACACTAAACACTCAGTGGTTAAAGTAGGTAATGTCAAAACAAGTGATGGTAATCAGAATTTGCTAAGCTGAGTATTGTATGTCCCAACAATCACCAAGAATCTGATGAGTGTAGGTCAGATTGTTGAAAAAGGTCTACAGGTCAGGTTCACTCAACATGGTGCATATGTGGAGGATCCAAGACATGGATTCAGAAGGATAGCCAAGGGAGAGAAGTCAGGTAGATTGTTTACCTTTGAACTTGAGGATACTAAAAATATTGCCTTGTACAACTATAGGGACCAAACCCTATCAGAATTGGAGATGTGGCACAAGAGATTGGGTCACATTGGAGAGAGAACCATAAAGCAGATGAGCAGAGATCAATGTGTGCTTGGGATACCTAATGTATCCAAGCAACACATGATATACAAGTGTGGGGCTTGTCAATTTGGTAAGTCACACAGGTTGCCATATACCAAGAAAGGATTTATGCATGAAGATTACTTGGAATTGGTGCATACAGATGTTTGGGGA
Organism: Ceratopteris richardii; assembly: GCA_020310875.1. Classification (NCBI taxonomy): domain Eukaryota; kingdom Viridiplantae; phylum Streptophyta; class Polypodiopsida; order Polypodiales; family Pteridaceae; genus Ceratopteris; species Ceratopteris richardii. The sequence goes on from CM035406.1 coordinate 125,468,324, forward strand.
CCAAGCAAGGAGCCATCCATATCTGGATCAAGGTACTATGTATCCTTTATAGATGACTATAGCAGATGGACTGTCTTGTACTTCATGAAACATAAAGATGAAGTATTTAATTGCTTCAAAAGGTATCTTGCATTAGTAGAGAATCAAACAGGTAGACATTTAAAAAGATTAAGGTCTGATGGTGGTGGAGAATACTTCTCCAATGACTTTGAAGAGTTCTTGCAGGAAAGAGGCATCAAGAGGGAGATTACCACAAGGTACTCACCTGAACAAAATGGGGTAGCTGAAAGAAGAAATAGACTCATTGTGGAGACAGCTAGGTCTATGCTTAATGAAAAGAAACTACCAAATTATCTTTGGGCAGAGAGTGTATCTACTGCCACATACTTAATCAACAGGTTGCCATCAAAGACACTTGATGGAATGACACCCTATGAGGCTTGGCATGGTAAGAGACCATCTCTGGATCATTGCAAGATCTTTGGGTGTGTTGCATATGTGCATATTCCCTCACAGGTAAGGGGAAAGCTAGACCCTAAGGCTGAAAAGTGTATCTTTATTGGTTATGATTTGAATCAGAAAGGATACAGGTTCTATAACCCCTCAAACAAAGGCTTCAAGGTAAGCAGAGATGTCATCTTTGATGAAAATGATTCATGGTATGATAATGAGTGCAGGAAAGTGAGTTTACCTTATGATATGGAAGAAGACTTTCCAAAGCTTGTCAGACAAGAACCAACTCAGAATGAGGATACAAGTTCAGATGATGAAGACACCATCAACATTGAAGAATTCAAAGCTTGGAAATCCAAAGGGAAGATGAAGATGAAGCAACTTGAAGACAATCCAGAATCCTCAACTCAAGCTATGAGGAGATCTTCAAGGGAAAAGAAGAAACCTATTAGGTATGGATATGATACTTCACTTGTAACCAAGCACTCTGTATATCTTGCAAAGGACATCTTAAGTGAAGAACCAGGTACATTTGAGGAAGCTATTACTAAACCAGAATGGAAGGAAGCAATGGATGAAGAAATGGAGGCTCTCAAGGAGAGTGATACTTGGGACTTGGTACCCAAGAAGGACTCCATGAAGGTGATAGGATCCAGATGGATCTACAAACTCAAAAGGAACTCAGATGGTTCAATAAGCAGGTACAAAGCTAGGTTGGTAGCCAAGGGTTTTGCACAAACCCAAGGCATTGATTATGAGGAGACATTTTCTCCTGTGGCAAAGATGCCAACTATCAGAATTATGGTGAGTGTAGCTGCATCCAAGAATTGGAACATGTACCAATTGGATGTGAAGAATGCATTCTTGAATGGATGGATATCTGAAGAGGTCTACATGTCACAACCACCTGGCTATGAGGATCCTAATAAGGTAAATCATGTTTGTAAATTGAAGAAAGCTCTGTATGGATTGAAGCAGGCACCTAGAGCATGGAACTATAGGTTGACAACCTATCTCTTGGATCAAGGATTTGTGATGAGTAAAGCAGATACTTCATTGTTTATAAAGAAGAACAATTCAGAGGTAATATACTTGTGTGTCTATGTTGATGACATCATTATTACAGGAAATGATGTTCAAGGAATTAGACACATCAAAGGTCAAATGATGAAGGAATTCAAGATCAATGATCTTGGATTATTGAAGTACTTCCTAGGGCTTGAATTGGTCTACACAAATTCAGGTATATACATTACTCAGAAGAAGTACATTCAGGACATGGTCAAGAAGTTTAATTTGCAGGAAGCTAAAGTCTCAAACATTCCTATGGAGGTCAACCACAAACTCAGTGCACATGAAGGAGAAGAACTCAAGGATATTACAGGTTACCAAAGTTTGGTAGGTAGTCTCAATTATGCTACCTTAACTAGGATTGATATCTCATATGGTGTTAGTGTACTTAGTCAATTTATGCATAAGCCAAGAGTACCACATTTGGAGGCAGCCAAGAAGATAGTAAAGTACCTAAAGGGAACACAAAATCATGGTTTGTATTATCCATATACATCAGATATTGACATAAAGGTTTACTCAGATGCAGATTGGGCAGGTTGTAAGGATGACAGGAGGAGTACATCTGGTTACATATGCTTTGCAGGTGATAAACCTATTTCTTGGTCATCCAAGAAACAACCCACAGTGGCTCTATCATCTACTGAGGCAGAGTACAGAGGGCTAGCCAATGCCACTCAAGAAGCAATATGGTTGAAGCTACTCTATTCAGAATTGGGCCTATACACTAGGCCACCTATCATATTTGGTGATAAAACAAGTTCACTTCATTTAGCTGCTAATCCTGTGTATCATGCTAGAACAAAACACATAGAGGTTCATTACCACTATGTGAGGGAGAAATTACTTAGCAAGGAAATCCAATTGTCATATGTATCCACTAATATTCAATGTGCAGATTTGCTTACAAAAGCTTTGGATGGGAGCAAGTTATGCAGGTTTAAATCCATGATTGGATTACAGGATATCATTGAAGACTAAAGATGAAGACTCAAGCAAGTGTTTGGCTTGAGGGGGAGCTGTTGGTGCAAACAAGCCTTAAACACTTGGCTTTGTTGTGTGCCCTTGAAGACCCAACATAAAGCTTGGACTATTGAACTCTTGGAAAGCATAAAAGATTGGACCCTTGGATGATACATTCACAAGAGTCAATAATCATATGAACCTAGTCTTATTGATTCTTACTTTTATCTCATGTAAAAGTCCATGTGACTTTATCAACAATGTAATCATACCTACTAGACTAGAGTCGTGGAAAAGTTAGATGATCTAGTTGAGGGAATATCTCCCTAAGTCTAGTGGAGAGAATCAAGGGAGCTTTAATTTGAATTCAAATTCAAATTCCTTCAAAACACCTATAAAAGACAATGTAAAAGTCGCGGGTTAAGTTACACTCTTCCCGAGGCTAATCCAAGCAAATTTGTGAGTGTGTGAGAGCTACTACCTAGCCTACACCTCAGAGTACCATTGGGCATCATTCTACATGCCAATGGGAATGTACATTTGATAGTATCAATACATATACTCATAGTTTTTTACTCTGTGTTTTCTCTGAGTGACCACCTCCAAGTCTGTCAACTTCAACAGAGCATATCTCAAGATCTACTGAACCAAATTTGATGATCAAGGGCTCATTGGAACCAGCTCAAAGCATTCCACAACACTACAAAGTTTCAAGTCAATCTATTCAGCCAATTGGAAGAAATCGCTGTCGAATTGATCACTGGTATATTTCTGTGTGATTCCTAAAAAGTCGGGGGTGTCCCTGATTTTGCTAAACATCATGCTCAGTATATAGTTTATCATTTGGAGTGATTTAACTTGCTAATGGTAGCTTGTTAAGTTAATTTAATACTCCCAGAAGGAATTAGATCAATTGTAAGTGTGCTGGACACACTGAGCTTAGGACTGAGCAGGTGTCATTACAGGAATAGCAAGTTTTTGGACTTATGAAGGTTCAAACTTATCTGTTTTGATTTGATCATTTCTCAATCACTTTGTAAAGCACATATATAGTTTCTTGGTGTCATTTGGAAGCTCAAGGAGACTCCTAACCATATCTGAAGAAAAGAAAGGGCAGGTGTGAAGCAGGTCTAGCAGCACCACCTTGGTCTTCTGATTGTACCCAGCCATCACTTCCAACATATGTATCTATGTATCTATGTATGTATGTATGTATGTATGTATGTATCTATCTATCTATCTATCTATCTATCTATCTATCTATCTATCTATCTATCTGTCTATCTATCTATCTATCTATCTATCTATCTATCTATCTATCTATCTATCTATCTATCTATCTATCTATCTATCTATCTATCTATCTATCTATCTATCTATCTATCTATCTATCTATC
>CM035406.1:125479707-125614707 GCA_020310875.1 Ceratopteris richardii
CCTAGGTTTGTGCATGAATTGACTAAGCACACTTACTCCATATGCTATGTCAATTCTTGTCAAGGTAGCATAGTTCAAACTACCTACCATACTTTGGTATCCTGTAATGTCTTTGATTTCTTCTCCTTCATGAGCACTTAGCTTTTGGTTAACCTCCATTGGAGTAGTAGATACCTTAGCATCCTGCAAACCAAACTTCTTGACCATATCCTGTACATACTTCTTTTGAGTGATGTAGATACCTGAATTTGTATAGACCAATTCAAGACCTAAGAAATACTTTAATAATCCAAGATCACTGATCTTGAATTCTTTCATCATCTGTCCTTTGATGTGTCTAATCCCATTGACATCATTGCCTGTAATGATGATGTCATCAACATAAACACATAAGTAGATTACCTCTGTACTACTTCTCTTTATGAATAGAGAAGTGTCTGCTTTGCTCATCACAAATCCTTGGTCTAAGAGGTAGGTGGTCAATCTGTAATTCCATGCTCTAGGTGCCTGCTTTAAACCATACAGAGCCTTCTTCAATTTACAAACATAATGTACCTTTTTTGGATCTTCATAGCCAGGTGGTTGTGACATGTAGACTTCTTCAGATATCCATCCATTCAAGAATGCATTCTTCACATCCAATTGGTACATGTTCCAATTCTTGGATGCAGCTACACTCACCAATACTCTGATAGTTGGCATCTTGGCCACAGGAGAAAATGTCTCCTCATAATCAATGCCTTGGGTTTGTGCAAAACCCTTGGCTACCAACCTAGCTTTGTACCTGTTTATTGTTCCATCTGAATTCTTCTTTAGTTTGTAGATCCATCTGGATCCTATCACCTTCATAGAGTCCTTCTTGGGTACCAAGTCCCAAGTATCACTTTCCTTGAGAGCTTCCATCTCTTCATCCATGGCTTCTCTCCATTCTGGTTTGGTAATTGCTTCTTCATAGGTACCTGGTTCTTCATTCAACAAATCTTTTGCAAGATATTCAAAATGTTTAGTCACAAGTGATGTGTCATACCCAAATCTGATAGGCTTCTTCTTTTCTCTTTGAGATCTCCTCATTGCTTGAGTAGAAGTTTCTGGCTTATCCTCTAATTGCTTCATCTTTATCTTTCCTTTGGACTTCCAAGCCTTGAACTCTTCAAGGTTTATTGTATCATCATCTGAGCTTGAATCTTCTTGCTGAGTTGGTTCTTCCTTAGTAAGCTTTGGAAAATCTTCATCTATGTCATAGGGTAGACTCACTTTCCTGCATTCATTCTCATACCAAGAGTCATTTTCATCAAATATGACATCTCTGCTTACCTTGAACCCTTTGTTTGTGGGGTTGTAGAATCTGTATCCCTTTTGGTTCAAATCATAACCAATGAAGATACATTTTTCAGCCTTAGGGTCTAGCTTTCCCCTTACCTGTGAGGGAATATGCACATATGCTACACAACCAAAGATTTTGCAATGATCCAGAGAGGGTCTCTTACCATGCCATGCTTCATATGGTGTCATGCCATCAAGTGATTTGGATGGCAACCTATTGATGAGATAAGTGGCAGTGGATACACTCTCTGCCCATAGGTAATTTGGCAACTTTTTCTCATTAAGCATAGACCTAGCTGTTTCTACTATAAGTCTATTCCTTCTTTCTGCTACCCCATTTTGTTCAGGTGAGTACCTTGTAGTGATCTCTCTTTTGATGCCTCTTTCCTGCAAGAAATCTTCAAACTCATTGGAGAAGTACTCTCCTCCACCATCTGACCTTAGCCTCTTCAAGCTTCTTCCTGTTTGATTTTCAACAAGTGCAAGATACCTTTTGAAACAATTAAATACTTCATCTTTGTGCTTCATAAAGTATAAAATGGTCCACCTGCTATAGTCATCAATAAAGGACACATAATACCTTGAACCAGAAATGGAAGGGTCCTTGCTAGGTCCCCAAACATCTGTGTGTACCAAATCTAGGTAGTCTTCATGCATGAAACCTTTCCTTGAGTAGGGTAATCTGTGAGACTTACCAAATTGACATGATCCACATTTGTAAATCATGTGTTGCTTGGACACATTAGGTATCCCAAGCACACATTGATCCCTGCACATTTGCTTTAGAGTTCTTTCTCCTATGTGCCCTAATCTCTTGTGCCATATCTCTAACTCTGAAAGTGTCTGATCCTTATAATTATACAAAGCAATATTTTTGGTGTCTTCTAGCTCAAATGTAAACAATCTACCTGATTTCTCCCCTTTGGCTATCCTTCTGAATCCATGTTTTGGATCCTCCACATATGCTCCATGTTGTGTGAATCTGACCTGCAAACCTTTCTCCACAATTTGACCAACACTCATTAGATTCTTAGTTATTGTTGGTACATAGAGTACCCTGCTCAATAGGTTCTGGTTACCATCACATGTCTTCACATTTCCAACTTTGACAACAGAGTGTTTAGTGTCATCACCTGTTTGTACCTGATGTTTGCCCTTGGGCTCTTCCAAATCAGAAAGTAGTGCTACATTGCCAGCTACATGGTTAGAACATCCTGAGTCAATGTAAAATAAATGATCATCATTTGTACCTATCTTGGAGGTCATATTCATGATCAATAGGGAGTCATCTTGCTCCTCTGTGTAATTGTTGTAGTCTCTTCTATTTCTGAATCCACCTTGGTAGTTTCCATTGTGGTTGTTATTGTAGTTGTTGTTGTATTGGTTGTTGTATCCATTGTAGCTTTGATGTTGGTTGAATCTGCCTCTCCCTTGAGAGTATCCACCTCTTGAGTAGCCTCTTCCTCTCTGATTTTTGTAGTTCTTGTAGCATTCATCTGTGGTATGATTGGACAATCCACAGATGTTGCAAGGTGATGAGTTGTAGGGTCTCCCCCTACCTGACTTACCTCCTCTGCCTCTTCCTCTTGATGACCTACCTCTCCCTGCATAATTAGCTTGAGAGGTAGAGCCTTCTTCATCCTGTTTCTTCTTGCCTTTATCTTTAACCTTCTTATCAGTATAGAGAGCAGAGGGGTTATTACCTTTTGATTGATCTCCAGCCTTTGTAAACTTTGCTTCATGTGTAAATAGTTGGCCCATGAGTGTTGTGAGATCAGGGGTATGCATGTCCATATAGAGATCCATTGCAGTGGTGAAACTTTCCCACTTATCATCTGCCTTGAGTCCATTTGTCACTTGCCTGACTATTTGCTCCTCTTCAATTTCCTCTCTAATGCTTGCTAGTTGGTCTGCCACATCTTTGATCTTTGTCACATATTCTGAGACTGATTGCTTGGGCTGCTTCCTAAGGGTTGTGAACTCAATCCATAATTGATTCTTCCTAGCCCTTGTGTTGGAAGAAAAATAATTTGACAAGGTTTCCCAAGTCTCTTGGGAAGTCTTACAGTTCCTTACATGTGGTAAAAGAAAATCAGATATAGAGTTTAAGAGATAAGACCTTGCCAAAGCATCCTTTGCACACCATTGGTTGAGCCTTTCATGTTCATCCTTTGTAGGTAGTCCTCTAGTCTTGAATGAGGGCAACTCCTCATCTCCTGATATGTATCCAAATAGACTTCTCCCTTGTAGATAGGTCTTCATTCTCAATGACCAAGCCTGATAATTATTTCTGTCCAATTTGTCAATGAAGGAAGGGAAACCATCACCCATGATTACCTTATTTGCTCTGATACCACTGTTGAGAGTGATGGATGGATGCACTCAGGAAATCAGTTGGTGCTGCAAAACCTGCTTCACACCTGCCCTCTTTTCTCTTCAGATATGCTTAGTACACTTGCTTAGCTTCCAAATGACACAAAGAAACCATATATGTACTTTGAAAGTGGTTTGGGTAATGATCAAACCAAAACAGATAACTTGGTACTTCAAAAATCAAGAAAAACTTTCTATTCTTGTAGTGATACTTGCTCAGACTTTTACTCAGTGTGTCCAGCACACTTAAAATTGGAACAATTCCTTTTGGGAGTATTAAAGTACCTTAGTAAGCTACCAATCACAAGTGGAATCACTTCAATTGATAAACTATGCACTGAGAAATAAGTTTAGCAAACTTCTAGTTACCCCCGACTTTTTAGGAACTCTGCAGACACAGACCAGTGTGCACTTCGAATCGGATTTCTCCCAAATGGCTGAATGAAATCCTCTGAGATTTTGTATGCTTGTATTAGACCTTGAGCTGGTTCCAATGAGCTATAGATCACTTGATTTGGTTCAGTAGATCCAGAGATATGCTCCTTTGAAGTTGACAGACTTGGAGAAGATGACACAGAGAACCAGAAATGATAAATGTGTATATATCTATTGATTGATAAGTTTGTACAAGCTCAATAGCATGAAAAGCATAGCTAATTGAGGTGTAGTGGTGTAGGCTATGGAGTAGCACTAACACACACTTAGTTACAATGAAGAATTGCCTCGGGGAGTGAGCTAAAGTGACTGTACTGACCGCGACTTTTCAAATCATCTTTTATAGGAATTTTTGATCATTTGAATTTGAAATTCAAACTAAGGCTCCCTAGAATCTCTCCTCTAAAAGTAGGGAGATATTCTCTCCATTACAACATTCAGATTTCCACGACTTTCTCAAGTAGGTGTGGTTACAAATTATTCCAAGTTACAATGACTTTTACAAAGGGATAAAAAGTGAGAACATCTAAGCATATGTTCATATGAGCCTTGCTTCAAGTGAAGCCTTGATAAAGCTTTGTCCAAGCTAGCCTTCCATGAGTCTAATGTTCCAAGCCAATGTGTGTAGGCTTGTCTTGCACCAACACTCCTTACTCACGCAAGGGAAGTGTTTTACCACTACACTATCTCTTTGTGTCGTCACTCTAATTCTCTTTTCTTATATTTAATAAAATTTCCATCTCTTTCTTACTTTTTCAATTCCCAAGAACAACCCTTGCTTTTACATTTTAATTTAAGCAATCTCAAAAATTATCTTTACATATCTAGCAAGAGGGTTTTGTTCTCCACATATGAATCCAACGAACACCATGGAGGATTTCAGTGAGTCACGTCTACCCAAGGTAACACTCGAGAAACACCTCGAGCTCCTGTGGCACAAACTTTGAGGCGCTCAAAACGCGCTCCGACAATGTGAATAAGTACTCCAGAAGATGCAATGTGATGAAGATAACCTTACGAGGGTGGTAAAAGCTATTGTCTCTACCCAATCGGATGGCATGCATTCCAAGATTGGTGTTAGAAATTGCCAGTTTCTACGATTTGATGGTCGTAAGGATGGCCCTTTAGTTCTTTCATGGTTGTCACAGCTTGAGGATTTTTATACTGATGAAATATATGCTGAAAGTGAGAAAGTCAAATTTGCCACTACCTATTTAGTAGGAAAAGCTCGGCTCTAGTGGAATGTCCTGTGCCACAGTACAGATCGTCCAACAACATGGAAGGCTTTCCAAGATAAAGTGAAGGACTCTTTTCTTCCTCCTCAATATCATCTACATGTTCTACGTGCATGGAAAACCTTTACATGGAAGGAGGGTGACACGGTCACTACCTACAAAGAGTGGTTCTGGAAAAAATTACTATTTGTTTGAATGCTTGAAGATGTACTGGAGGATAGTTTGGAGTGGAAATACGAAGAGGGTTTCGAGGTGGGAATCCAAGCTAAGCTTCACACCCTATAGCCTACAACCCTCAACGAGGCTATCTCTTTTGCCTATGATGTGGAGATGGAATTCCATTCCATAAACAAGTCAATCCGTCTACAACAACTACGTCAATGAACACTTTTTGTTAAACCAACTTTTCCTATGAAGTGTACTTTTAATGCTTCATCTTACTCTAGTTTTCCTCGTCCTCCACAATCCAACTACTCAACTACACCTATTGCTTCATCTCTTCAACCTACCAAACCAACTACCCCACAAACTTCTATGGTGTATGCCCAACAGAAGCGAGCACGTATCACCTATTGGAATTGTGGTAAACTTGGATATACAAAAATAAAGTGCCAATTGTGACCTCTTAACATGAAACCAACTATAGCTCAATTCCATAACATGGAGGTCCATAATGAAGAAATTCCTCCTATTTGGATAGAGGAATCATTGTAGAAGGACCTGAGTACCTTGGGTAACATTATCTCAATTCATTCTTTACTTTGCATGTAGGGTAGTATCAATAACAAGCTGGTTAATATTTTACACGATGATGGTAGTTCACATGATTTCATTTCACATTTATTAGTACAAGGAAATAAATTAAAAACATTTCCTTCCTTGTATAAAGTGAAAGCTACATGTCAAGGTAGTCGCTATAATGTAACACGAGAAGTGCAAGATGTTACGATTAGGCCCATATGTAGATGCACGAACATTTTTAATTGCACCTTTGCAATCTTATGACGTTATACTCGGTATGCCTTTTCATCATCATTATAACCCATGCATTGACTACCATACACATACCTTTAACTTTGAATTTAAAGTTCAAATCATTACTTTGTCTGTGTGGCATGATTTCTAGCCATTTCCATTGATTAGTCATACTCAAGTAAAATGTGCATTTAGGAAAGGATTCAATTCATGCATTGTTTTGTCAATGTCATCAATGATTATACTCATACATTTTCTGATGCACATAAACTTTTCATGACTACTTATAAGGATTGTTTTATGTGTGAGTATCCCTTTGAACTACCACCATCTCGAGGATCCTTTGACCATAGCATAGACTTAGTCCCTAGTAGTTCTCCTCATCATAAAGCACATTATAGTGGTGGCCCACTACACCAAAAGGAAATAGAAAACCAAGTAAAAGACCTACTACAAAAAGGACTTATAAGTCTTAGTTCTTCCCCATTTGGAGCACCAGTTCTCTTAGTAGAGAAGAATAATAAAACTTATCGAATGTGCATTGATTATAGATCCCTTAACAAGATCACAATAAAGAATATATACCCTACTCCTTGAATAGATGACCTCTTAGATAAGTTATGAGGAGCTGGTATCTTTAGTAAAATTGATCTTAAATTGGGTTACCATCAGATATGTATGAAACGAAGCGATATTTTTAAGACTGCATTTAGAACTCAAACTGGCCATTATGAATTATAGTAATGCGCTTTGGACTTACTAATGCCCCTGCTACATTTGCATGAATGATGAACAACATTTTTCTTGATTACCAAGCTTTTGTTCTTGTATTCTTTGATGATATACTCATTTACAGTAAGAATGATAGCAAGCATGAGAAGCATCTTAAAATAATTTTTCATTTGCTTTGAGAGAACACACTTACGCTAATCCTAAAAAGAGTTACTTCTTTCAATGCAAGCTAGAATATATAGGACATATTATTTCAAGTGAAGGCGTGCATGTGGATCCAAAAAATATTAAAGTCATATTAGAATGGCCTACACCACAATAAGTCAATGATGTTCGTTCTTTTCTTGGGTTGGCTAGTTTATATAGGAAGTTTGTTTGAAATTTCTCTTATTTAACATTGCCTCTTACCTTGATATTGAAAAAGAAAATAAAATTTGCATGGGGACTTACTCAACAAGAATCCTTTGAAAAACTCAAACATGCACTTTCACATGCACTTGTTTTACAATTACCTGATTTTTCACAACCCTTTCATGTCATTATTGATGCAAGTGGTTCAGGAATAGGTGTTGCTTTAATGTAAAATGATCATCCTATTGCATTTGAGAGTAGGAAGCTTAATGTTGGTGCAAGACAAGCCTACACACATTGGCTTGGAACATTAGACTCATGGAAGGCTAGCTTGGACAAAGCTTTATCAAGGCTTCACTTGAAGCAAGGCTCATATGAACATATGCTTAGATGTTCTCACTTTTTATCCCTTTGTAAAAGTCATTGTAACTTGGAATAATTTGTAACCACACCTACTTGAGAAAGTCGTGGAAATCTGAATGTTGTAATGGAGAGAATATCTCCCTACTTTTAGAGGAGAGATTCTAGGGAGCCTTAGTTTGAATTTCAAATTCAAATGATCAAAAATTCCTATAAAAGATGATTTGAAAAGTCGCGGTCAGCACAGTCACTTTAGCTCACTCCCCGAGGCATTTCTTCATTGTAACTGAGTGTGTGTTAGTGCTACTCCATAGCCTACACCACTACACCTCAATTAGCTATGCTTGTCATGCTATTGAGCTTGTACAAACTTATCAATCAATAGATATATACACATTTATCATTTCTGGTTCTCTGTGTCATCTTCTCCAAGTCTGTCAACTTCAAAGGAGCATATCTCTGGATCTACTGAACCAAATCAAGTGATCTATAGCTCATTGGAACCAGCTCAAGGTCTAATACAAGCATACAAAATCTCAGAGGATTTCATTCAGCCATTTGGGAGAAATCCGATTCGAAGTGCACACTGGTCTGTGTCTGCAGAGTTCCTAAAAAGTCGGGGGTAACTAGAAGTTTGCTAAACTTATTTCTCAGTGCATAGTTTATCAATTGAAGTGATTCCACTTGTGATTGGTAGCTTACTAAGGTACTTTAATACTCCCAAAAGGAATTGTTCCAATTTTAAGTGTGCTGGACACACTGAGTAAAAGTCTGAGCAGGTATCACTACAAGAATAGAAAGTTTTTCTTGATTTTTGAAGTACCAAGTTATCTGTTTTGGTTTGATCATTACCCAAACCACTTTCAAAGTACATATATGGTTTCTTTGTGTCATTTGGAAGCTAAGCAAGTGTACTAAGCATATCTGAAGAGAAAAGAGGGCAGGTGTGAAGCAGGTTTTGCAGCACCAACTGATTTCTTGAGTGCATCCATCCATCACTCTCAACAGTGGTATCAGAGCATAGAAGGTAAACATGGGTGATGGTTTCCCTTCCTTCATTGACAAATTGGATAGAAACAATTATCAGGCTTGGTCATTGAGAATGAAGACCTATCTACAAGGGAGAAGTCTATTTGGATACATATCAGGAGATGAGGAGTTGCCCTCATTCAAGACTAGAGGACTACCTACAAAGGATGAACATGAAAGGCTCAACCAATGGTGTGCAAAGGATGCTTTGGCAAGGTCTTATCTCTTAAACTCTATATCTGATTTTCTTTTACCACATGTAAGGAACTGTAAGACTTCCCAAGAGACTTGGGAAACCTTGTCAAATTATTTTTCTTCCAACACAAGGGCTAGGAAGAATCAATTATGGATTGAGTTCACAACCCTTAGGAAGCAGCCCAAGCAATCAGTCTCAGAGTATGTGACAAAGATCAAAGATGTGGCAGACCAATTAGCAAGCATTGGAGAGGAGATTGAAGAAGAACAAATAGTCAGGCAAGTGACAAATGGACTCAAGGCAGATGATAAGTGGGAAAGTTTCACCACTGCAATGGATCTCTATATGGACATGCATACCCCTGATCTCACAACACTCATGGGCCAACTATTTACACATGAAGCAAAGTTTACAAAGGCTGGAGATCAATCAAAAGGTAATAACCCCTCTGCTCTCTATACTGATAAGAAGGTTAAAGATAAAGGCAAGAAGAAACAGGATGAAGAAGGCTCTACCTCTCAAGCTAATTATGCAGGGAGAGGTAGGTCATCAAGAGGAAGAGGCAGAGGAGGTAAGTCAGGTAGGGGGAGACCCTACAACTCATCACCTTGCAACATCTGTGGATTGTCCAATCATACCACAGATGAATGCTACAAGAACTACAAAAATCAGAGAGGAAGAGGCTACTCAAGAGGTGGATACTCTCAAGGGAGAGGCAGATTCAACCAACATCAAAGCTACAATGGATACAACAACCAATACAACAACAACTACAATAACAACCACAATGGAAACTACCAAGGTGGATTCAGAAATAGAAGAGACTACAACAATTACACAGAGGAGCAAGATGACTCCCTATTGATCATGAATATGACCTCCAAGATAGGTACAAATGATGATCATTTATTTTACATTGACTCAGGATGTTCTAACCATGTAGCTGGCAATGTAGCACTACTTTCTGATTTGGAAGAGCCCAAGGGCAAACATCAGGTACAAACAGGTGATGACACTAAACACTCTGTTTTCAAAGTTGGAAATGTGAAGACATGTGATGGTAACCAGAACCTATTGAGCAGGGTACTCTATGTACCAACAATAACTAAGAATCTAATGAGTGTTGGTCAAATTGTGGAGAAAGGTTTGCAGGTCAGATTCACACAACATGGAGCATATGTGGAGGATCCAAAACATGGATTCAGAAGGATAGCCAAAGGGGAGAAATCAGGTAGATTGTTTACATTTGAGCTAGAAGACACCAAAAATATTGCTTTGTATAATTATAAGGATCAGACACTTTCAGAGTTAGAGATATGGCACAAGAGATTAGGGCACATAGGAGAAAGAACTCTAAAGCAAATGTGCAGGGATCAATGTGTGCTTGGGATACCTAATGTGTCCAAGCAACACATGATTTACAAATGTGGATCATGTCAATTTGGTAAGTCTCACAGATTACCCTACTCAAGGAAAGGTTTCATGCATGAAGACTACCTAGATTTGGTACACACAGATGTTTGGGGACCTAGCAAGGACCCTTCCATTTCTGGTTTAAGGTATTATGTGTCCTTTATTGATGACTATAGCAGGTGGACCATTTTATACTTTATGAAGCACAAAGATGAAGTATTTAATTGTTTCAAAAGGTATCTTGCACTTGTTGAAAATCAAACAGGAAGAAGCTTGAAGAGGCTAAGGTCAGATGGTGGAGGAGAGTACTTCTCCAATGAGTTCGAAGATTTCTTGCAGGAAAGAGGCATCAAAAGAGAGATCACTACAAGGTACTCACCTGAACAAAATGGGGTAGCAGAAAGAAGGAATAGACTTATAGTAGAAACAGCTAGGTCTATGCTTAATGAGAAAAAGTTGCCAAATTACCTATGGGCAGAGAGTGTATCCATTGCCACTTATCTCATCAATAGGTTGCCATCCAAATCACTTGATGGCATGACACCATATGAAGCATGGCATGGTAAGAGACCCTCTCTGGATCATTGCAAAATCTTTGGTTGTGTAGCATATGTGCATATTCCCTCACAGGTAAGGGGAAAGCTAGACCGTAAGGCTGAAAAATGTATCTTCATTGGTTATGATTTGAACCAAAAGGGATACAGATTCTACAACCCCACAAACAAAGGATTCAAGGTAAGCAGAGATGTCATATTTGATGAAAATGACTCTTGGTATGAGAATGAATGCAGGAAAGTGAGTCTACCCTATGACATAGATGAAGATTTTCCAAAGCTTACCAAGGAAGAGCCAACTCAGCAAGAAGATTCAAGCTCAGATGATGATACAATAAACCTTGAAGAGTTCAAGGCTTGGAAGTCCAAAGGAAAGATGAAGATGAAGCAATGAGAGGATAAGCCAGAAACTTCTACTCAAGCAATGAGGAGATCTCAAAGAGAAAAGAAGAAGCCTATCAGATTTGGGTATGACACATCACTTGTGACTAAACATTCTGTATATCTTGCAAAAGACTTGTTGAATGAAGAACCAGGTACCTATGAAGAAGCAATCACCAAACCAGAATGGAGAGAAGCCATGGATGAAGAGATAGAAGCTCTCAAGGAAAGTGACACTTGGGAATTGGTACCCAAGAAAAACTCTATAAAGGTGATAGGATCCAGATGGATCTACAAACTAAAGAAGAACTCAGATGGAACAATAAACAGGTACAAAGCTAGGTTGGTAGCCAAGGGTTTTGCACAAACCCAAGGCATTGATTATGAGGAGACATTTTCTCCTGTGGCCAAGATGCCAACTATCAGAGTATTGGTGAGTGTAGCTGCATCCAAGAATTGGAACATGTACCAATTGGATGTGAAGAATGCATTCTTGAATGGATGGATATCTAAAGAAGTCTACATGTCACAACCACCTGGCTATGAAGATCCAAAAAAGGTACATTATGTTTGTAAATTGAAGAAGGCTCTGTATGGTTTAAAGCAGGCACCTAGAGCATGGAATTACAGATTGACCACCTACCTCTTAGACCAAGGATTTGTGATGAGCAAAGCAGACACTTCTCTATTCATAAAGAGAAGTAGTACAGAGGTAATCTACTTATGTGTTTATGTTGATGACATCATCATTACAGGCAATGATGTCAATGGGATTAGACACATCAAAGGACAGATGATGAAAGAATTCAAGATCAGTGATCTTGGATTATTAAAGTATTTCTTAGGTCTTGAATTGGTCTATACAAATTCAGGTATCTACATCACTCAAAAGAAGTATGTACAGGATATGGTCAAGAAGTTTGGTTTGCAGGATGCTAAGGTATCTACTACTCCAATGGAGGTTAACCAAAAGCTAAGTGCTCATGAAGGAGAAGAAATCAAAGACATTACAGGATACCAAAGTATGGTAGGTAGTTTGAACTATGCTACCTTGACAAGAATTGACATAGCATATGGAGTAAGTGTGCTTAGTCAATTCATGCACAAACCTAGGGTACCTCACCTAGAGGCAGCAAAGAAGATCTTGAAGTATTTGAAGGGAACACAAAGTCATGGTTTGTACTTTCCTTATACATCAGATATTGACATAAAAGTTTACTCAGATGCAGATTGGGCAGGATGCAAGGATGATAGGAGGAGCACCTCAGGTTACATTTGTTTTGCAGGAGATAAGCCTATTTCTTGGTCAGCCAAGAAGCAACCTACAGTGGCATTGTCATCCACTGAAGCAGAGTATAGAGGGCTTGCCAATGCAACTCAAGAAGCTATCTGGTTGAAGCTTCTTTATACAGAGTTAGGTCTACACACAAGACCACCTATTATCTTTGGAGATAACACTAGTTCTCTTCACCTTGCAGCAAATCCAATTTATCATGCCAGAACTAAACACATAGAGGTTCATTACCACTATGTGAGAGAGAAGTTACTTAGCAAAGAGATTCAATTGACATATGTGTCTACTAATATGCAATGTGCAGATTTACTTACAAAGGCATTGGATGGAAACAAGTTATGCAGATTTAAATCCATGATTGGATTGCAGGATGTGATTGAAGACTAAAGATAAAAAAGATGAAGACTTGAGCCAAAGTGTTTGGCTTGAGGGGGAGCTGTTGGTGCAAGACAAGCCTACACACATTGGCTTGGAACATTAGACTCATGGAAGGCTAGCTTGGACAAAGCTTTATCAAGGCTTCACTTGAAGCAAGGCTCATATGAACATATGCTTAGATGTTCTCACTTTTTATCCCTTTGTAAAAGTCATTGTAACTTGGAATAATTTGTAACCACACCTACTTGAGAAAGTCGTGGAAATCTGAATGTTGTAATGGAGAGAATATCTCCCTACTTTTAGAGGAGAGATTCTAGGGAGCCTTAGTTTGAATTTCAAATTCAAATGATCAAAAATTCCTATAAAAGATGATTTGAAAAGTCGCGGTCAGCACAGTCACTTTAGCTCACTCCCCGAGGCATTTCTTCATTGTAACTGAGTGTGTGTTAGTGCTACTCCATAGCCTACACCACTACACCTCAATTAGCTATGCTTGTCATGCTATTGAGCTTGTACAAACTTATCAATCAATAGATATATACACATTTATCATTTCTGGTTCTCTGTGTCATCTTCTCCAAGTCTGTCAACTTCAAAGGAGCATATCTCTGGATCTACTGAACCAAATCAAGTGATCTATAGCTCATTGGAACCAGCTCAAGGTCTACTACAAGCATGCAAAATCTCAGAGGATTTCATTCAGCCATTTGGGAGAAATCCGATTCGAAGTGCACACTGGTCTGTGTCTGCAGAGTTCCTAAAAAGTCAGGGGTAACTAGAAGTTTGCTAAACTTATTTCTCAGTGCATAGTTTATCAATTGAAGTGATTCCACTTGTGATTGGTAGCTTACTAAGGTACTTTAATACTCCCAAAAGGAATTGTTCCAATTTTAAGTGTGCTGGACACACTGAGTAAAAGTCTGAGCAGGTATCACTACAAGAATAGAAAGTTTTTCTTGATTTTTGAAGTACCAAGTTATCTGTTTTGGTTTGATCATTACCCAAACCACTTTCAAAGTACATATATGGTTTCTTTGTGTCATTTGGAAGCTAAGCAAGTGTACTAAGCATATCTGAAGAGAAAAGAGGGCAGGTGTGAAGCAGGTTTTGCAGCACCAACTGATTTCCTGAGTGCATCCATCCATCACTCTCAACACTTAAGCCCTCATAATATAGTACATAAGATGAATACTTGTTAGCAGTTGTGCATGCTTTGCGAATTTGGAAACAGTGTCTATCTTATGGGCTCTAAGGTCTTAATCAAAACCAATCAACAAGCTATTAAGCATTTATTAAATCAGCCCTTAATCTCTGATCGGCATCTTAAATGGGCTTCATTCATTCAAAATTTCCATCCCATGATCCAATATTAGCCTCGTAAAGGTAATGTTTTAGCTCATTCTCTTAGCCGTTTTCCTTCACATTCTGTTGTTTTGCATAATATTTCTGCCATCCAAATTCATTCTTTTCAAGAAATGATTTCCACTTATGCATCTGATTTGTATTTCTCACATGCATGGCATGACTTCAACAATGGCACACTTTTATATGATGAACGGTATACATTTCATGATGGTTTACTTTATTTTCAACATAGATTGTGCATAACCCAAGCGTTTAAATATTTTTTGATCAAAGAAATGCATGAACCATCCTGCATGGGTCATAGAGGCATACAGATGACCATTTCTACTTGCAAATATTTCTCTTTTGGCCACACATGGAAAAAGATATTGCACATTATGTTTCTCAATGCATTGTATGTTAGCATGTAAAATGTCATCATGGTAAACCATTTGGATTATTAATGCCACTTCCCATTCCGAACCAGCCATGCGAACAAATCTCTATGGATTTTATCACAGGTCTTCCTATCACTTCATCACATAATAATATGATTTGGACAATAGTTGATAGGTTTAGTAAATATGCATATTTCATTCCTTGTAGAAGGATTTCCTAAAGTAACGTTATCTAATCATGATGTTTTGGGTTGCCTTGAGTTCTCCTATGCGCAATGAAAATGTGTGGTAAAACCTTGTATGTTTAGCACTTGGACAAATAGCTACACCTTAGATAGCTTGCTACTCTCAATAAAAAAACTCAAATGAACCTATGCCTTTAGTCAATCAAATTAGACAAAGAGAGCTTTCTAACAAGCTATAAAAAACTTAATTTGGACAAGTTTTGATTTGGAAATGCAAGTGACGAAGATGAACTACTTTTCCACACAAGTATGCTAAAGAATTGAACTTCACTCTCGGACTGATAACTCCCTGAATATATATCCTTTGAGGAATATATTTGAGACAAAACAACTACACACAAATAGATTTCCAACGTGCTAAAAATCAAGTAATTGAGATGAGTTTTGGTAAGGAAACACAACTGACCAAAATAGACCACCTGTGCACATAAGTATACTGAAAAACTAGACTTCACTCTTTGACTGATATCTCATATAATATATAAGCTTTGAAAAAGATATTTTATGAAACAAAAGTGCACAAGATAAGATTTCCAATGAGTGTTTAAATGCAAGAAATGGTTACATATACATTGAGATATGAGTTTCACAAGAGAGTCATGTACAAAATGATATGGCTGGAAGGAGTCTATGGGAAGACAAAATGACAAGATCCGACTATTGGGAGCTCTTGCCTCTTTCTCTTGTTGTTTAGAACGTGCCCCCACTCCGCGTTCTAAACAACGAACTTTCTAACAAGCTATAAATAACTTAACTTGGACAAGGTTTGATTAGGAAATACAACTAACGAAGATGAACTACGTGTCCACACAAGTATGCTCAAGAAGTTGAATTTCACTCTCAGACTGATAACTCCCTAAATATATATCCCTTGGAACATATTTGACATAGAGAAATCACACAAAAATAGATTTCCAACAAGCTAAAAATCAAGTAATTTGGATGAGTTTTGGTCAAGAAATTCAACTGACCAAAATAGACCACCTGCACACAAAAGTATACTAAAAAACTAGACTTCACTGTTTGACTTATATCTCATACAATGTATAAGATTTGAAGACGATATTTGAGATAAAAAATTATACAAGATAAGCTTTCCAATGAGTGTCTAGACACAGGAAATAGTTACATATACAATGAGATATGAGTTTCACAACTGAGCTATGTACAAAATGATGTGCGACTGAAAGGAGTCTATGGGGAGACAAAATGACAAAATGACTAGATCGGACTATTGGGAGCTCTTGCCTCTTTCTCTCCTTGTTTAGAACATGCTCCCACTCCACTTTTATAACCAATGAGCATGTGAAGAAGTTTGTGCCTCCTTAACTCACCACTTTCATTTGATTGCCCGCTACATGCCACTTACTACAAGGGAGATATTGTATCTTTTACTCATCATGAATTCTGACTTGAATTTTTTTCCTTTTTTTCTTTTCTCTTCTTTTTCTTTATATTTATATTTGGTAAATTGGATTTACAAATACCACAATATTTGTAAACGTGTTTTTGTTCCTCATAGTGTACTCAATTATTCAATACACACAATATTTCATCACACCAACATTGTATAGATGGTATAATGCTACGATACAATAGCTGCTTACAAATTATTCTTTCGGATTCTATAGACTTCACCAATATCCACACTCGTGTATCTGCGTTTCTTCATACTCGTCACTTTCAAAATGTGCACCATATTGGACATCACCATACTTCTTCGTAATCGATACGCACCGTTCCAAACTTCCAAAAATACAAAATCACCAAAATTACACTTCTCTAGAAACTCTTAGTATCTCCATGAATTCCTGTCTCATTACATTAGAATGATATTTTAAAGAGAAAGTGGTCGTCCACACCGGCTGCTAACACTGGCACACACGATGGATCTAAACCCACTGATTACAAAGGAAAAATTTTACAAGTCATCATCCTGATTCTGCATCTCTGAGAACATAATTCTCTCTATATCGTAACGTAATTCATAGAACATCTCCCTAAGATTTTCTTCTGCTAAGTGTATCTTCACTTCAAAAAACTCTTTCGGATCTAAGAGTTGCTGACTAGAACTTCTATAGCTAATTACAGAGGCTTCTAATTCAGGGATACACTACTGAAATCCCTCTAATAATTTATCAAAATCTATAGTAACATCGGAAAGCTGGGTTATATACTCCATCATTTTCTTCATCGCTTCCCCTAACTTTGCTTTATAAATTAAATACAAAAGTATGGCATCCTTTCTCGATTGCTCCACTCCTTTTCCTTGTCTAGCAAAACTCCATTTGTGTCACTACAGTGTTGCTTCCATTGGTTGACTTGCTTTTCTAGCTTCGGGATCCCTGCAACCTATGCCATCACCATATTTAAGCTTTCCTGAACAATTTGAAGCTTCTCTTCTAAGGCTGTGAACTCCGAGTTCCATACTGCCAATCGCTCTTCCAATTCCGCAATCGATATACTTTGACGTTTTAGCTCACCACTCTGCTCTTTGACCTTTTCCTTTAGCTTTTGCAGTTCTTGCTCTGTCTTTTGTAACTTCGCAGCTAACTCCTTATTGGTTTTCTTCAATTTATGTTGTGCCTTTTCTATCTACCCGACTGCAATAATTTTTGTCTTTTATTCAATGGTTACTTTCAAAATGTTATTCTCTGTAACTGCTTCATTTGAATCATCCATTATTTTCTTCATGGACTATGCTCTCTCTAGCAGCACTCTCTGTTCTCGCAGCTTCTACCTCACTCTAGAGTTGGTTGATTTCTTCAAGCATTTGGGCTCTTTTCGTGAACCATCTATCCTTCTCCAAAATCATCGAGTTATACTTATTTTGAAACTCCTCTAACTTCACTGCACTCCATGATAACCCTTTGGCCAAGTCACTGAGTAGTTCCGGTCTAACTATCTCATTATTGTACATCCACGGATAAATAAGGTCACTACGCTGGACTGCGGGCAACATTACTTTTCCTTTGTCAGTCTTCGATTTGTTTGTAAGTCCACATGAAGTAAATGCGTGTAACACCGAAATTTTATGGGATGCTCCTTGCAAATGATCTCCTTGCTCTTGTTGTTGTTTCTTGCACCTTTCCTCCTCAACAACCCTTTCTTTCCTTTCTCTTCTGCGGGCTTCTTCTTCCTCTTGTTGATGGTGCCTTTCTTCTTCCTCCTGCTTTCATGCTGCCTCTTCCTCTCTTGCCTTCCTCTTGGCTTCTTCCCTGGCCTTCCTCTCTGCTTCTTCCTTGGCCTTCCTTTCGGCTTCTCTTCATTGATTCTCCTCCACTTGTCGCCTCCGGGACTTCTCCTCTTCATCTCTCTCTGTTTTCATCTGCTCATGAGAAGCGTCACCCACTGGCTTCCACCCTACCACTCTCTTCTTAAGGATCTGTAGAAAGACGTTTATCGAGCATACTGTGTATTCTTGAGGTATGTATGCTGGGCGTCTCTGTAAAAAGCAAAATAAAAACAACACCCACTTTAGATTCCAAAACTACGTTTACAGCTCGACCAATACATCTGAAGAGTCTTCATACCTCTTTTTTTAGTTTCTAGAAAATTATTTCAGCCCAGTTAACCTGTGTCTTGGTGGATTCCTTTACTAGTGCAAAGAGCTATTGGGATACTCCGTAATGTTTTGCTTGTAGGTTTATAATCATCGTCATCAATAACAAACCAAGCTTTAATGGGTTGTCATTAGGGAGTTGAGCAAATAGGTATTCACCTGAACATGGCTTATTGAGTAAAGCACAAATTTCTATTGCTTCTATAGACTCTATGCTTTGTGTAATCCCATCATTAGCAACATTAAACCGCTCAACTATTAACGCAGAAGAAAGCTAGAACCTTTCTTGCCCTATTCTGATATTGATCTCTGGTGCATTTACGTCATTACCATCGGTCTACTCAACTACCTCTATTGCAATCTCTTTCACATGTGGGTGAGGTCGAATACTCCTCCAATCTAGCATGGCACACTATAAGAGACCTCTGCATTCAAACTAGTCCTTTTGCTCCCACGAAATCTTTTTTGGTATGTTTAGCAAATGGCAATTAGAGAATGAAACGGCCATTGCTGAGCTGCTGCTTCTTTGCTTTGTTGTTATAGTACTCTGACACGTCGATCGTTGTAGTCACTCTATGCGCACTCGCCAAATAAGCTGAATTTGGCAAAGTGCATAGCCTTTTATGCCCAGCCTACATATGTAGAAAGCTGCGAGTCTGAGCCATGATTGCCGATTATAGAAACTTAACTCTTGAATATACACTCCTTTCCAGCTCACAAAATAAGGAACACTTAGAAGATTTGAAACGTTGTGGCCATCACCGCTCATAGATTGCATGTACGTTTGCATGTTAAGTAGTTACTCCGCACATTATTACTGGTATTCCACGATCTTGATATATTTAAATTGAATATGATCTACCAAAATTTTATTTTTATTTTTGATTTTTTATTTGTCAAATCAACCTTCGAAAGTCTAATAGGGGCATAATTTAGACCCATTGATTACAGTCAGGAGGACTTCTCTAGCCAACATGGCCAACCAAAAAGATCCTGGGCCACACACCTCATGAATCTTGAACGGACTAGTCCGCTGTAATTTTAATTTGCCCATTTTTCTCTTCATTTTAGAGTGAAAATACAACACCAAATCTCCAGGCCAAAAAATCTTTGTTCGTAGATTCTGGTCATGACATTTCTTCTGCCTGCTTTGGACTTCCTACATGAGTAAGAAGTTGTGATAGCACTGTTCATCCAGTTGCCACAACTGATCTGTTCACTAAGCAAATGACTCCTCTGGGATCCTTTTGCATCGCAATCTAGAGACTGGGTACTACAAATTCAAATGGGAGAATGGCCTCCTCTTCATAGAGCAATTTAAAGGGTGTAAGACTTTCTATGAAGTCCTATATGCTCAAAGTATAGTGGGAAGCATAATTTCCCACTCATCTGTCGAATCCAGAAGCATCTTTTGTAGCATATGAAGTAAAACTTTGTTAGTACTCTCCACCAAGCCATTCGTGCATGGGTAATAGGGGGAGCTAAATTTATGCTTGATCTGATACTCCGAAGTAAGTTTTGCAATTAAGTGATTCAGAAAATGAGTTCCCCTATCTGAAAGTAATTCCAAGTGTAAGCCATAGTGTGGAAAATTTTCATTCTCCAATTTCCTTGTGACTGTTCATGTAGTAGCTTCCTTTGTTGCCCAGGCTTTGGCCCATCGTGTGCAATAATTCGTACAGGTCAAGATGTACAGGGCTCTCATGTGAGCTATAGGTGGTTTGATTAGACCTATAAAGTCCAAACCCCATTTTTGGAAAGGTTCGAGTGGAAGAATTGGTTGCAACGGAAAATGCTAACTGTCACAAGGTTCACCAGTGCATTGGCATGGATCACAATTCTGCACGGCGTGTTGAACATCTGAATACATAGTAGGCCATCATAGTCTGGACTGATGAATTTTTCAAACCGTAATAGAATGGCTGAGGTGCTCATCGGCTGCACCTACATGAGCTTCTACAATGACTACCTACACCTCGTGTGGAGGTACACAGTGCAACCAAATGTCGATTGGATCCTTATGCTATAGCTGTCCTATGATAACTGTAAACCTACGACTACGGAGTCCAAGTTTCTTCCGTGCTACGGACCGTAGATAAGATGGAGCGATACCATTTTCTAGAAAACTTAACATTTCCTCGCACTAAGTAGGATAGGTCTTAGGAGGATTCTCAACTTCAGCTATCGAAAAGACTTCTGCATCCGGAAGAGTGTCATCAATACCATCAGGGGGTTCTCCACGATCAATGCATGATAGGAAATCTGGTATAGCATGACTGGCGCCTAGGTGGTGCACAATATCGTACTTAAATTCTTGTAACAAAAGGACCCACCTGGCACAGAAATAATTATAGGTCAAAAGTTGAAGAGACTAAGGTCAGATGGAGGGGGAGAGTATTTCTCTAATGAATTCAGTGATTACTTATGGAATGCCGGTATAAAAAGAGAAGTTACTTGCAAGTACTCTCCTCAACAAAATCGTGTAGCAGAGAGGAGGAATAGAACTCTTGTTGAGTTTGCAAGATCAATGATGAAGGAGAAAAATTGCCCAAATTACTTCTGGGCTGAGGTTGTAAATACAGCTACATATTTGGTCAATAGTCTACCATGTAAAGCTTTGTAGGGTATGACACCATATGAAGCTTGGTGGGGTAAGAGACCTACCTTAGATCATTGCAAAGTGTTTGGATGTTTGGCTTATGCATATGTGCCATCTCAATTGAGGCATAAATTGGAACCTAAAGCTGAAAAGTATGTGTTCATTGGATATGATGATAAACATATGGGTTATAGGTTGTGGAGTCCATCCACAAAAAAATTCTTTGTATCAAAGGATGTTACATTTGATGAACAGGGTACTTGGTATGCAGGTACAATTAATATCCATGCAGGTGATGAAGAAGTTTTGGATCAGAAGAAGGGTAAATCAAAGGTTCAAATATTTGATGAAGAAGAGAGCAATGGAGTACAAGTTGAAGTTGAAGAAGTGTCTGTTGAGAGTTCCATGCTCCACCCTTTTGTCCAAAGCTAGAATCATTCTCATGCAAGCACACATATCCCACATGCAAGGGAATTCTCCCAAACTCCATATAAGCAAAGCCTCCCTTCACTCCACACAAACCCTTCCACTCTAGCTCATTGGCAAGAGTGTGCTCCCACTCCTCATGGAGTCACCATGCTCATAGAGCATCTCAGTAAGTCATTTCCATTTCCATTTTAATTCATTCATAATGTTTTGTTATCTTTTAATCCTTCCTTCTTAGCTTGTTAGTTTTGTGAATGTGAGTAGAGTAGGAGTAGTCCTTTTTAATTTCAACATGGTATCTAAGCATAGGTAATTTTTCTTAGCATTCATTCTTGAGTTTTTCTTTCATTCCCTTCATCATTAGCTTGTATGTCATTTTCAATACCTCCCTCCCTCCCTCTCTCATTTCATAGTTTAATGTTTCATCTTTAGTTGAAAAGTTTTGTATTGTTAAGATTTTTTTTTAGTCCCAATAAAGTGCTTGTTCAGCGCTACTATCTGAAATCAAAAGTGCTTATAAGCACTAACAATGGAGCAGCTAAGATCAAGATGCAAAGACCCTGCGGATATTCATCACTTAAAGCGACATATGCCCTAACTGTATGAAGAAACTGGTAGAATGTGCATCAATAAGAAGTGCAGGATACATTCCACGCCTTCGAGGTCCAATGTCAGCAAATAATGACGAATCTTATTGGCACAATTAAGCATATTTCACTTCAGAGAAAGCGCTATATGACAGTTGTCTTCATCTTCATCCTTACATGTGTGTTGCATGTGAGCAAATAGCAAAGTCGCTGCTCGACCACTCCAGGCTTGCAACTGCAGAGATGTTCACAATTGTTCATGCAAGATGTCTTGCTCACCATGAAGCTGTAACTGATGGTCCTTCATTTTCATAGTGAATTCTTGCTGATCATAAGGCGGTGGGCAAGATGTGCATGCTGAGCTCGTAATCGATCCATTAATCTAATATGCAAAAGGGAGTAGACAGACAGAGTGCTGCGTCAGCATCTGACATGGCTTCCTTCACACTCTCTGGCAGTGACAGTTGTCTCCTCTACCGCGTTCTTGTCTAGGATGAGGCTCTCATATCCCTTGTTACATTCTTCTAGAGTTATGAAGACAATCGTCCTGCCCGTCAGAGCAGCCGTCTCGCACGACCAAGAAAATGTGAGATTATGAAGCGACATGCTCTAGTTTTCGGAGCTTTTGCTTCCACTGTCCTCATGGCCTCCAATATGCCGACTGAGGCAGCCATAGCTGAGACAGACCCCATGAAGGAAAGGGAACATTGATCCTTCTCTGAGTACGCAGTTGAATCGGCGCTCTTCACCTCTGCCTCCATGGATTCAGCGGTATCCTTTACATGAAATCAACACGCGCTCATTCAAATCTTGTAGGGATTCGATATGAGGGGATTAGAATTACAGTCAGCCAATCAAAATCTAAGTTGATCTGAATGAGTAGATGCCTCATTGGCTACAATAGATACATTGCTTTTGTACATTTGAGTGACAAAGCACGAGTAAATTTTGAGTGAAGTGGGAAGGATTATTGAATCTGACATTTTTTCAACAAGCATTCATATTGTTGTCTATTTACCTCTAGAAGGCAACATGCAATTCGTTGTGGCACACAAATCATGAGTACTCATAGTGTTGGCTTAAAATTTTAGAATAACTCAAGCTTATAACAACTTCACAAGCTAGAGAATGCATTTTCCAAAATCATATGTTGGCTATTTGTAAGGGATTAGACACCACCTTGAGTAGTACTCAAGGTAGGACCTTCCCAATGCCATGAAAAATTATCAAAGGCTCTATTCATGCTCTCACACATCAAATATGTACTCTCATGAAGCAAAACCCAAGGACAAGCTCAAAATCAACAACAAGGACCAGGAGGAGCAAAGGACCAAAGCTCAAAGAAGGAGATGGCAAATGGTTCCATAAGCACTAGCTACCCCATGATGTAAACCCTTGTACATGTCAGGATCCCATATGTCCCTAGATCCCAACAAAATCCACTTGGATCCCAAATGTCCAAGTATATGTCTTGGCATCCCATATGTCCCAAGATTCAAGGGATGCCATATGTCCCAAACTTGGATCCCATATGTCCAAGTTATGTCC
Source organism: Ceratopteris richardii (assembly GCA_020310875.1). NCBI lineage: Eukaryota > Viridiplantae > Streptophyta > Polypodiopsida > Polypodiales > Pteridaceae > Ceratopteris > Ceratopteris richardii. The sequence goes on from CM035406.1 coordinate 125,503,446, forward strand.
AAGGATCCCATATGTCCTTGGATCCTAAAAACCAAATGGACTAAGTGATTCCATATGTCACTAGTCCCCCACATTAAAAACAAAAGGGTCATCACATGGAGGGGGGGTGTTGAGAGTTCCATGCTCCACCCTTTTGTCCAAAGCTAGAATCATTCTCATGCAAGCACACATATCCCACATGCAAGGGAATTCTCCCAAACTCCATATAAGCAAAGCCTCCCTTCACTCCACACAAGCCCTTCCACTCTAGCTCATTGCCAAGAGTGTGCTCCCACTCCTCATGGAGTCACCATGCTCATAGAGCATCTCATGTAAGACATTTCCATTTCCATTTTAATTCATTCATAATGTTTTGTTATCTTTTGTTCGTTCCTCCTTAGCTTGTTAGTTTTGTGAATGTGAGTAGAGTAGGAGTAGTCCTTTTTCATTTCAACAGTGCCAAGGTTTGATCCAGAATGTGATGAACCAGAAACTTCTAGAAGTGGAGAACTCAGAAGGTCATCAAGACACAAATGGCAACCTACAAGGTATAGCTATGACACTTCTTTTTTGACTACTAAAGACTATGCTTACATGGTGAAAGCAGATGAAGACCCTTCTACATATGAAGAGGCAAAAGGTAAGGAAAATTGGGAGATAGCTATGCAAGAAGTGTATGATGAAGATGGAAGTGTGTCTAGGCATAAAGCTAGACTTGTTGTGAAAGGGTATGCTCAGACATATGGTATAGATTATGATGAAACCTATAGCCCTATGGCAAAGATGACAACCATCAGGACACTCATAGCTATTGCTACATGTAAAGGTTGGAAATTATGTCAATTGGATGTGAGAATGCTTTTCTTAATGGTTATATTTCAGATGATGTTTTCATGGAGCAACGAGAAGGATTCAAAGATAAAAGTATCTAGAATATGTATGTAAGCTCAAGAGATCTTTGTATGGTTTGAAGCAGGCCCCAAGGGCATGGAATTATAGACTTATGAAGTTCTTGCAGGAACTTGGTTTTCAAGTATCTAAAGCAGATAGTAGCTTGCTTGTCAAAGCAAGTGATGATGGGTCCATTTACATGTGCATATATGTTGATGATATAATCCTTACAGGTACAGATGAGAAGCGCATACAATGCCTCAAGAAGCAAATGGAGAAAGAGTTCAAGATTAGTGACTTGGGAGACTTGTCATATTTCTTGGGCATGGAGATCTCATATACTCAACATGGAGTGTATGTAACTCAAGAAAGGTATTTGAAGAACTTATTGATTAAGTTTAAAATGGAAGATTGGGTAGCACCTACTCCAACGGAGGTGAATCACAAATTGAGTAGATATGGAGGAGAATAATTCAAGGATATGAAGCTATATCAAAGTTTGGTTGGCAGTTTAATCTATGCTACATTAACTAGGCTTGGCTTGTCATATGCAGTTAGAGTGTTGTCTCAATTCATGCATTGTCCTAGCAAAGAACATTGGATTGCAAGACAAAGGGTGTTGAGATATATTAAGGGTACACTCAAGGAATGTTTGTATTATGGTTTTACATCAGATACAAACATCAAGATATATAGTGATACAGATTGGGCAGGTAATCCTGATGATAGGAGATCAACTTATGGATACTTGTGTTATGTGGGAGATAAGCTAATCTCTTGGTGTTCTAAGAAGCACACATAGTTGCTTTATCATCTACAGAGCTAGAGTATAAAGTTATGGTTGAAGCTGTTGGGGATGTAAGGGTCATGTGGCCTTACCCCCATATTCATGTATATATATCATATATAGAGCATTGCCCCAAGAGAGATCATTATGTGGGTTTCGAGGCTCCCACGCATATCCGCGTGTCGTTCCTCTCTTCTCTCTCCCTCCATCTCCTCCTTCCTCTTCTTGTTCTCACACCAAAGCCCTTCATTGGTATCAGAGCATGTTGAAGGCTGGTGTGCAAGAAGCTTCAATGGAAGCTTAGGTGAGAAGAGGTAGAAGTGCAGGTCAGCATCTTTCAACAATAGTTCAGTATTTCGGTCATAACTCAAGCTAGGAAGCTCAAATTGATGCGTTTTAAATTTCTATGCGTAGCTAACACAAAGAGCTACAACATCACAGAAGGGCGCAGAACCTGATTCGGACTTCTAAAGTGCCGAAAATTCCAAAAAACGAAGATTGCTGTAGAAGGTGAATCTACATTCACTATGACAGCAAGTTAGTTTTTAGATCATAACTTGAGTTCTACAGATCAGAATTCCAAGATTCAACTTTCTGGGAGTAGCTTGTAACGTTCTGTAGAAGAAGTGAGATTCAGATTCTCAGTGCAAGGTCGCTAAAATTGCAAAATACAGAGAAGCAGTGTTGCAGATAATAGTGAAATTGACAACATGTGCTTGTTTTGTGCATATCTTGAGCTACATACCTCCGATTGAGGTGTTCTTTATCTCATTATGTAGCCAAGAATTAGATCTTGAAGTTTGTTGAAGATCAAAAGTTAAGATTCAAAGGTTATCACCTCTGAAATAGCAAAATACAGAGCATCACATTTTTATCATAATAACCCTAATCGCTCTTGGAGGTTGAATTTGCTTTCGAACTTCTTCGAAAGAGAATTTTTGGTGTGCAAGCTCTTATTCTTAGAGCCTGAAGGCATTGTACATGTATGATCATTGGGGTAGCTCCTCCATATGAGAGTAGAGCATGATCTTGTCACGTGTTTGGCTTGTAAGATGACATTGTGGTATACTCTTTTTTGAGGTTTATGTCATCATGAGTTCGATCATGGATGTATAGTGGCATTGTGGTCTATATCTTACTTATGCCACTTGGTTACGGATTTACTTTTCAGTTGTATAGTGGCATTGTGGTCTATATCTTGCTTATGCCACTTGGTTACGGATTTACTTTCCAGTTGTATAGTGGCATTGTGGTCTATAACTTGCTTATGCCACTTGGTTACGGATTTACTTTCCAGTTACGGATTCTTAGAGCTTGAAGGCATTGTACATGTATGATCATTGGGGTAGCTCCTCCATATGAGAGTAGAGCATGATCTTGTCATGTGTTTGGCATGTAAGAGGACATTGTGGTATACTCTTTTTTGAGGTTTATGTCATCATGAGTTCGATCATGGATGTATAGTGGCATTGTGGTCTATATCTTGCTTATGCCACTTGGTTACGGATTTACTTTCCAGTTGCACATACTTTTGTGAGAGTTGACATTGGATCTTAGTTGGTACTTGTATCTTTTGTTTTCTTTGCAGGTATATGATCCAGATTGGAGCCTCAGTTGCACACTTGTTTGTCACCATGATTTGCTATTCTATTAGCAAATGTTCATTGATTTGACGTTGTGGATGGTGATTCCCACTTGGTTATTTTGGTTCTAGAGTCCATTTTACAAAGGAGATGCTGCCAAACTTTTGACAACTTTTATGCTAGAAGAGAACTCTAGTGGATCTTGAAGCTTGTCCGATAGCTTTGGATCATTGTTCATCTCCATTCATTTGGACTTAGTCACAGGTTATCAGTGACACGTTGGACCATCTTGTAGGATTCATTCTTGAGTGGGAGATACATCATCATTGTATTGGCATGTATTGCTATGGGTTTCTTGGCATATGTATTTTCCATTATCCTTGATTACATCAGTGACAGGTGGTGATAGGTTACTCATTGTTCTTTTGCTATTGGTTATCTTGTTTGATTGCTCAGTTTACAGGGATCCTCTGTCGAATTTTTCCTACGATTCTTTCACATCTACTTGGTCACTTTGGAGACTTGGTGAGCAGGCTTATGCTCATGGTTTTATGTGCATGCTAGATGCATGGTTATGTGACAGGTGGTTCACATGGTTTTCTTCTCCAGTGAGACATATGTGATGTGAGTTATGCATATGGATATGCAGGTATGATCCTATTCAGGATAGAGTATTGTTTCTAGTCTCTTATTACATTGCTAGTCTATTGGATTGCTAGCATGATGCCTTCTCGATTTGATGGCACTGACTTTCCGAGATGGAAAGCTCAGATGTGGCATACATTGGTTTGTGTAGGGTTACACATGTATGTTTATAGAGATGCACAGAGGCCTCATGACATGCCAAACCACGTATGGATATATATGGATGCATTGGCCAGCTCCACTATCCGATTACAGCTTGTGGATTCTATATATGAGTCTGTTATGTATGAGGAGACGAGTAGTGCAGTATGACAGATACTACATGATATGTATACGAGTCCATCGACTCATGTGAGACATAGATCACATCGACGACTTTGATGTTGGCATTGTGGTCGTGAGGGCCATATTCTACGACATTGCTTTAGGAGGATGCGACGACGACGTCAGAGATATGGACGTGATGCAAGTCAAGTAGTGATTTCAGGAGAGTCTATGGCAGTTGATTATGCTAGTGATGGTGATATCACTTTCTCCTATGGTTCATCTTTGGATTCCTCTTGTTCATTGGATAGCACACATATGTCTTGGTTGCTTGATGCATTAGCCACTTTTCATGTTACTCCACATCGTGAGTGGTTTTGTCGATTCTCAGATGAGAGTCGTGGATGTGTGCACATGCCTGATGGTACGACATATGACATTGAGGGTGCAGGAGATATATGCCTTATGCTACCTAGTGGAGCATCACTTATGCTCAGACATGTACGTTATGTGCCTTCATTCCCTATGAGCTTGATTTCAGTTAGCCAGTTATAGGAGAGCAGATGTTATGCATTTCTTGGTGAGCAGCATTTTCAGTTGTAGTTGGGACAGCTTATGCTTGTCAGAGGTGCCAGGATTGGGCACAGATATCCACTGCAGGTACTTCATGTTAGAGATAGTCTCGTCTCAGTGGGAGTTCAGCCTTATGTGCAATGTGAGACTCGTCATGTCTCATTTTGTCTACCTACACATATGTCTATTGACATTCATGATGCACATGTATGGTAGGATTTAGATGCTCACATGGATGCACATATAGAGCATGTTTTGGATGCTCATGTTGCTTATGTAGAGCATGGTTTGATTGATCATGTGGATGCTCTTATGGAGCACACTCCGGATGATCATTTGGATGCTTTAGAGCATGATGTGGATGCTCATGTAGAGCATTGTGATGATACTCAGTTAGAGTTTGATCATCAGTTTGACCTTGGTGTTGATGTTGTGCAATTAGCTCATGTGGAGCATGATCATACACTTGGTGTGGTAGAGCAGGATTGCTCTCATGGTACAAAGTGTATGGTAGAACATATTAGCTCTCAAGATGCACAGCTAGATACATCCTTGGTTGCGAGCATGACTGATTTAGATGTTGATGAGTCAGCGATCATGCACTCATTCTTGGATTCGCTCATGCCAGATGTTGACACAGATATATCAGGACATGTTAGTCTTGATGATGGTGCTTTGGATGCCTTGGATAAAGGTATGGCTGACATGCTTAGGTTAGCCAAGATAGCACAGGTTTTGTCAGCATTCGGGAGTCTGATGTACGAGTTATTATGCTCGAGACCAGATATTACAGTTGCTATTGGAGCATTTGCACGAGTTGTTAGTCGTTTGATGATTGACACAGGCATAGAGCGAGTGGGAGCTTTGTAGGAACTTCATCAGTTCTTGCATTAGTCAGATATGAGCTCGACTCTTATTGATATGAGTCTAGAGCAGTTTGAGGTGCATGGATACACCTTGTTCGAGGCAGTTGGTGTAGGCTGATTTGGTATGGGTAGAGATCCGGACTCTTCCTGTACATTCCTACATCATTCTTTGTATATGTTACCACTTATGGTCACATTGACCCTTAAGTGGGAGATTTTTGGGGATGTAAGGGTCATGTGACCTTACCCCCATATTCATGCATATATATCATATATAGAGCATTGCCTCAAGAGAGATCATTATGTGGGTTTCGAGGCTCCCACGCATATCCACGCGTCGTTCCTCTCTTCTCTCTCCCTCCATCTCCTCCTTCCTCTTCTTGTTCTCACACCAAAGCCCTTCAGAAGCTGCAAAGGAAGTCATATGGTTGAAGACTCATGAAGAGTTTTGACATCATTCAGAGTACACCTACCATTCATGGAGATAATATGAGTTCATTGTATCTATTTGCTAACCCTGTTTTTCATGCAAGGACTAAACACATTGAGATTCAGTATCACTTCTTACAAGAGAAGGTGATTGATAAGGAGATTGAAGTCATACTTACTTCAACAAAAGATCAGATTGCAGATATGCTAACAAAAAGCTTCGATGGACCAAAGCTACAAAGATTCAAAGACATGGCAGGTATAAAGAAGATAGAGAAAACCTCAATTGATGATTGAGGGGGAGCTGTTGGTGCAAGTCAACCACCAATTGATGTTTTGGATGAAGCATTGAAGTCAAAGATTGAAGAAAAGATTAGTCTATGAAGCTTGAAGATATTGCACATTCAGAAAAAAGCTGACTTGTATACATATGTACATTAAACTTATAGTTAGCTCACTTATATCTTTTGTATGGTCATGAGCTTGTACATATATGCCTATATATACAAGTAAAAAGTCGGGGAAAATATGAGAGAATAGGAGGTGAGAGGAATTAGAAGTTGTTAGAGTCATTAGACATCTTAGATGTGAGGAATAACTCTCTCATCATTCAGATGTAAAAATTTCCAGAGATGAAGAAATATTGCACCCGATCTTTTGCTGAGTAATCCTTCTGTGTTTAATCTTTTGTGAAATGCTTTTGTACAAGTCTAAGTCTATAGTTGATTGAACTATGTACAAGTTTTCAAATCCTAATTGTGATCAGACTAAGAGAATTGAGAGTAGGAACATTTACATGTGTAAATGTGAAGAAGTGAAGTTGCAACAGGTGCAAAATTTGATGTTAATATTTTGGTTAGTTCTCCTTCCACAGTGTAAAGTTTTGAGCATCCAAGGACTCATTTTTTAAGTTGGAAGGTAAGCTACCTATGACTAAAAGCATTTGAATAAACGGGTTGTACTTTGGGAGAACCATGCTTTAGAAGTTGCAAGTGTCAAAGTCAACTATACTAGAGAAGAGTTTCAAACATAGGTGAAGTGTTTGATTCATTTCTCAAGATTTATTAAATCATTTGAGATAATTTAAGTTGGAGAAGGTGTGGAATTTATAGGTGACACCTTGTGCAATGTTTTATCGAGAACTTTACACATTTGATTAGTCAATGAGTCAGTAATGTGCAACCAACTTTCTGAGTAGTGACTCTCTTCACAATTAGTTTAAAATTTTGATAATCTGGTATTGATCCTCAAAATTGGTAAAGGTTTTGAGTTGTTCTTGATATAGAGGTGCTCTAACGTCAAGGATAGTTTGTTCTTTTGGAGATTAACACTCTCCATCAAAAACCATAAAACTTCCTTCGAATTCCGAGATGTTGGGGTCTCCAAGATCACTACTAGGATTATGTGACATTCCTTCCCCCTTAGACTGAGCATTGTCCTCAATGCTCACTTGTGGATCCTTCTAACTCTTGGACCCACTTTCCATGCATGAGCGCTTCCACCAACCTCAAACTCTAGCATGTGGGCCAAATTTGGACCTATCCCACCCTCTGTGGGTGCCCAAATGCCCATGCACCTGTTGGAGGATAAACACTCCTATGTGCACAACAAAAGCAAATGAACCCTCCTAGGATCCTAAAATTTTTCATACATAGGCTCTGTATTTTCTGAGTTTCTCTGAGTATATGCAGAGATTGAAAATGAAATTTTGCAGGCATAAACTAGTCTTTAAGAGCTTTCAAATGACAATAAAATCACTCCATTTGGATACTGGATGATGCCTCAACCAGCTGCAACAAAACAGATAACTTGATCTCTTCACAGAGTATGAGCTAACTAGACAGACACTATTCTGGACATTTCTCTACACATGTGCATGCATTGAACCTGAGACTTATAGCAGACAAAGTAGAACTTATAAGCTTTCCAACAAGACAAAAATCATTGCAAATGGATTCCGGATGAAGGAGAAACAACAATTACAAGACCGGGGGATCTGCCAAAAACATCTAGATAGATAGAGTGTAAAAGTGAAATTTCTACAAAATATGCAGAGAACAGCTAGTAGGGGGTGTGCTTAAGCAAGGGGGCAGCTTGGGCACGTATTTCCACGACTCTAAGTCATAATACAACTCATTAGAGGTTTTAAAGACCACCTACTAACCTCTTTAACCAATCAAAAACATACACATGTCAAAAGTGAGGTCCAATCACATCAAGAGGTGAGCTAAATCTTCTCTAATCAACTTCTTTCCATTATGGGCATAATTGGATGCCTCAAACTCGTGGAAATCAGCCTCCTTTGATTGTGGATGATGTGGAAGGTTCAATTTGGGGCATGTTCCCACACTCTTGAGCTTGAAAAACTTTCAACACTCCCCCTCAAGCTCAAGTCTTTTCCTTTGTTGCTTCAGCCTATGTCTCTTATGTTGATAGCTTCCTTGAATCCTCGAAGCTTTGTACCTTCAAGAAACTTTGTCATCATGTCTGCAACCTGCATTTTAGTGTTCACATACCTTATATCTAGCTCTTTTGCCATCACCTTTTCTCTAACAAAGTGGTAATGAACCTCTATGTGCTTGCTCCTTGCATGAAACATGGGATTGTTAGCTAGATAGATGCTTGAAATGTTGTCTCCATAAAGAGGAAACTCCTCCACTTCCACTTCCAAGTCCTTAAGTATCTTCTTAAGCCATAATAGCTCACATGTAGCCAATGCTAAACCTCTGTACTCAGCCTCTGTGGATGAAAGAGCAACAGTGGGTTGCTTCTTAGAGCTCCAATAGATCACTTTTGTACCTATCATGAAAACATAACCCGATGTACTCCTTCGATCATCCTTGCTACCTGCCCAATCAGCATCACTATATCCTTTGACACTTAGATCAGCATCATATGAGTAAAATAGACCTTGGTTGATGGTGTGCTTGATGTAACAAAGCACCTTTCTTGCCGCCATAAGATGATCATGAGTAGGTGCATGCAGAAATTGAGAGAGAACACCTACTACATATGCAAGATCAGGTCTAGTGAATGTAGCATAAATTAATGAACCAATTATGCTTCTATATAGTGTAAAATCTTGTATAGCCTCTCCTTGACCTGCAACCAACTTTGTATTGGGCTCCATGGGCTGAGAAAGTGGCTTACAACCACTCATACCAAACCTGTATAGCACATCCAACAAGTATTTTCTTTGAATCAAGAAGATGCCATTGTGTGCATAGATTACCTCTATTCCCAAGAAGTACTTTAGTGTTCCAAGATCAGATATCTTGAACTCCTTCCCTAGCTTTGATTTGATATCTTTAATACATGCAATATCACTTCCTGTGATGATCAAATCGTCCACATAGATGCATATGTATACCATCTTGTCTCCTTGCTTCTTCATGTAAAGTGATGGATCTGCAACACTTTCTTTGTATCCACAACTGGATAAATAATCCACTAACCTCTGATTCTAGGCCCTTGGGGCTTGCTTTAGTCCATATAATGCTTTCCTTAGCTTGCAAACATGATTTGGGTACCTCATACTAGCAAATCCTTGAGGTTGGCTCATGTAGACTACTTCTTCAAGCTCTCCATTGAGGAAGGCATTCTTCACATCCAACTGATATAAGCTCCATTTCCTTGATGTGGCCACTGCAATCAAAGTCCTAATTGTTGGCATCTTGGCTACAGGGCTGAAAGTTTCATCATAATCTATCCCGTAGCTTTGGGAGAAGCCTTTCGCCACCAACCTTGCTTTGTACCTAGCAATGGAACCATCTGAATTTCTTTTAATTTTGTAAACCCACTTATTACCTATCACCTTCATGCCTTCTTGAGCTCGTACCAAGCTCCAAGTATGGTTCTCATCAAGTGCGTTGAGCTCTTCCTTCATTGCCTCTTGCCATTCCTTGCAATCCTTAGCTTCTTCATAACTAGTTGGTTCCTTGTCCTTGATTACCTGAGTCATGTATGCATAATGCTTTGCAATGAAATTATCATATGTTAACCTTTGTACTGGATATCTTACTCTTGAAGACCTTCTTTCACTTCCTTTGGGTGTGGTTGCCATCTTCTTTCTTTGTTTTGCCACTCCTGGAGTTTGAATTTCTTCTATCTCTTCATCTTCCAACATGCTCTCGTCCACATAGCTTCCTTCTTCAATTGAAATCTTCTCTTTGCCTTTGAATTTGCTTTCTTCAGAGTTGGTCTCTCTTTCCCTAAGCCTTCCACTCCATGGTGAGGGTGCCCTTGTGTTGCATGAGTTGCTTGGACCACTTAAGTCCATGCTTACTTGAACTCTATCATCATTCTTCAAATCTGTCTCACCTATGTCTTCAACCTGCAATGGACTTGTGCATGCATACCAAGGCTTCAACTCATCAAAGACAACATCCCTACTTACCTTCAGCTCCTTGGTGATGGGATTATAGCATTTATACCCCTTTTGTTCCATAGAATATCCCAAAAAAATACACCTTTCAGATTTGGCATCTAACTTTGACCTCAACTCTTGAGGTACATGTACATAGCATATACAACCAAAGATTCTAAGATGTGAAATGCAAGGTTTTCTTCCACTCCATGCTTCCTCAGGGGTTAGATGATGTATACCTGATGTAGGACATCTATTCATGATGTATGTGGCTGTATATGTAGCCTCTCCCCAATAACAATGCGGCATATTCATTTCATTGAGCATACACCTTGCTACCTCTGCTATGTGTCTGTTCTTTCTCTCTGCTACCCCATTTTGTTGAGGGGTATACCTGCATGTAAATTGCCTTTTGATGCCATTGACCTGCAAAAATTCAGAAAATTCATGGGAGAAATACTCTCCCCCTCCATCGGATCTCAAAGTTTTGATAAACTTGCCAGATTCCTTCTCCACCTGTGCTTTGAATTTCTTGAAGTAGTGGAACACATCTGATTTGTTTCTAATGCAATACAACCACACTTTTCTTGAAAAGTCATCAATGAAGGTTACAAAATACCTATTTCCAGCAAGGGATGCTTCTCTTGTTGGACCCCAAACATCCGTGTGAATGAGGTCTAAAACATTTGCACTTACATAGGTACTCTTCTTGAAGGGCAGCCTTGACTGTTTTCCTTGTTGGCAAGCTACACAAATTTCATGCAACATTTTAGATGTAAAATTTGGTAGGCCTCTTACCAAGCTCCTCCTTTGCATGTCCTTGAGCTTTTGTAGGTTGATGTGACCTATTCGTTTATGCCATAGATCCAAATCTACTATCCTCTTGTCTCCATATGTGACATACATTGAATGGTGTGGCTGATTTATGTCCATTATGAACATTCTCCCTTGCTTTTTTCCTTTTGCTATGAGCTTGAAACCTGCCCTTGGATCCTCAACAAAACATCCTCTTTCATTGAACCTAACTTGATAGCCTTTTTCTACCATTTGGCCTATCGAAATCAAGTTTTTGGTAATAGTAGGGACATGTAATACCTCTGATAAGCACTTTGCTCTTTGATTTCCTTCCAAACTGATATCTCCCACATGTTGAATGGTATGCTCTGAGTTATCACCTGTTTCCACATGCCCTTGATGCTTTGGGACCTGCAAATTACTAAAAAGATCCTTTCGACATGACATATGATTGCTACATCCACTGTCTACATACCATACATCTTCACTAGCTTGAGTTGTATCTTCACCATACCTCATGGCAAGTAAATAATCATTCCCTTGGCTGGATGATGTGTTTGCATAATTACATTGCCCTCTATAATTGTTGTTGTTGCTTTGATTCCCTTGTCTTTGAGCTCTATGATAGCATTCATTTGCAAAATGACCGGGCTTACCGCATACAAAGCATCCATTTGAAGTGGCTTGTCCTCTTCCACCAAATCTTGCACCTCTTCCTCTATTTGTGGCTCTTCCACCTCTTTGACCTGCATTTTCTTGTTGTCCTTGACCTCCTTGGTTGCTTTGATATCTTCCTCTTCCTCTTGTAGCACCTCGGTTGTGTCTTCCTCTTCCTCTACCTGCATACAACAATTGCCCTTGGCTATCCTTGGCATTATGACCACCAAGGTTCATCTCCTCTGTCACCATGAGAGTGATTAGTTGATCAAAATCAGGAAGAGAGTCCCTTACATACACTGAAGTTGTGAAAGCCCTCCATTTTTCATCATCCCTAAGTCCATTTAGGGTGTGGGCGACCAGATCGTCATCATCTAGGGCACAACCGATTGACCCTAGTGCATCTGCAAGCTCTTTAACCTTTAATATGTAATCATTAGCACCTTGAGAGGGGCTTTTCCTAAGATTATTTAGCTCATTCTTGAGCTGAATTTTTCTAGCTTTTGTGGAGGTTGAGTACAATCTCTCCAAGCACTCCCACACCTTCTTCGATGTATCCAAATCTTGAATATGCCCTACCATAGAGTTGCTAATATGCTGAGATAAAATGAAAATGACCCTTTTGTCCCTTTCATCCCACTCTCTTACTGCTCTTCTCTGGTCATTGGTTGGATTTACCTCATCTATGTAGGGTTTTGGCTCTCCACCACTCACAAGTCCCCACAAACCTTTCCCCATCAAAAAATTGCTTATTCTAAATCGCCATGGTTGGTAGTTTCCTTTTTCGAGCTTCTCAATCTGAGCATTGAGATCAGCCATGGTGCCTCCTAACTCTTTTGAACCTCCCCCTTGATGCAATGAAGTTGAAAAGGATGGCTTTTACCTCAAAAAATAGAGCTACTCCTCTTGATGAAGCTTCGTCTTTGATTTGATGATGTATTTGCTTCCCCTTGTTGTTGACGTGCACGTTCTTTGCTTCCTTCCTTCAAAATTTGATGAAGTCTTCACTTCACTTCAGTAGCTCCTTCTTCTCTCTTTGATACTCCACTTATAGCTCTGATACCACTGTTGGAGGATAAACACTCCTATGTGCACAACAAAAGCAAATGAACTCTCCTAGGATCCTAAAATTTTTCAGACATAGGCTATGTATTTTCTGAGTTTCTCTCAGTATATGCAGAGATTGAAAATGGAATTTTGCAGGCATAAACTAGACTTTAAGATCTTTCAAATGAGAGTAAAATCACTCCATTTGGATACTGGATGATGCCTCAACCAGCTGCAACAAAACAGATAACTTGATCTCTTCACAGAGTATGAGCTAACTAGACAGACACTATTTTGGACATTTCTCTGCACATGTGCAGGCACTGAACGTGAGACTTATAGCACACAAAGTAGAACTTATAAGCTTTCCAACAAGACAAAAATAATTGCAAATGGATTCTGGATGAAGGAGAAACAACAATTACAAGACCGGGGGGTCTGCCAAAAACATCTAGATAGATAGAGTGTGTAAAAGTGAAATTTCTACAAAATATGCAGAGAACACTAGTAGGGGGTGTGCTTAAGCAAGGGGGCAGCTTGGGCACGTATTTCCACGACTCTAAGTCATAATACAACTCATTAGAGGTTTTAAGGACCACCTACTAACCTCTTTAACCAATAAAAAACATATACATGTCAAAAGTGAGGTCCAATCACATCAAGAGGTGAGCTAAATCTTCTCTAATCAACTTCTTTCCATTATGGGCATAATTGGATGCCTCAAACTCGTGGAAATCAGCCTCCTTTGATTGCGGATGATGTGGAAGGTTCAATTTGGGGCATGTTCCCACACTCTTGAGCTTGAAAAACTTTCAACAGCACCTTCATCCAAGGCCAGTTTCACACTCACCATGGATAAATGCTTTTTCGAAGTGCCCATAAATGAGGCACAAACGTTGATTTTGCCCAATTTCTCAACTAGGCTCTGATACCAATGTTGGGAATTGAACTCACAACCTCCCAGTTAGGAGTGTGATGGGCTAACCACTTGCCCCAAAAGCCATGGTTGAAGATTACTTCCTAATCCTCTCTCTTAAGGCATGGTTCAACCATCTCCTACTAGGATTATGTGACAACGTTTGACTGCAAAAGTAGATTTATTCGAGTTCAAGCAAAGATGTACCTATCTACAAGAATCGAAGTAGGTGCATAAATGTTCCAGATGTGCGGCCATTGCACTAGAAATGGAAAATTCATCAAGGAAAATGTGCATAAACGAGGTAAGGTATGAAGCAAATATTTGCTGCATGCACTGCTGGAAAGTGCGTGGTGCATTTCGTAATCCGAACCACATGACTATGTAGGCAAAAAGTCCCCAATTCGTGATAAATGTTGTTTTTGGTATATCTGCTTTCACCATTTGAACTTAGGTATATCCATTGAATCCATCAAGAAATGAATACATTTCCCTACCTGCAACCTCATCAAGCATACTGTCCAAAAATGGTAAGGAAAAAGGATCTGGTATAATAGCCGCATTTAATTTCCTGGAATCAACATAGATTCATAATTGCTTATTTTTCTTTGGGACAATAACTATAGGCAAGACCCATTCCGGATTCTCAATAGGGACAATGTATCCCACTTTTATCAATTGATCCAGCTTGTGTTTGACCTGCTCTACAAAGTTATGGTTCATCATGTACCTCTACTGCATAACTGAGTGTGCATTTGGCTTAAGAAAAATGTGATGATGGTAAAGCTTCAGATCAAGGCCTTTCATGTCCACATATGTCCAAGCAAAGACATCTTTGTATTGCTACAATAAAGCTACTAGTGCCATCCGGAATTCTGAAGCAAGCTATAAACAGATTCGGACAGGCTTTGGTTCTTCCATAGTACCAAGATTTACCACTTCCATGTTGGAAGTGAGGTAGGCCCTTAGGCTCATGTCACAGGTCCATGGTTCCATAGGTCGAGTATATACAACATTAATTCCAACATTCTTCAATATTGACAAACATGAACATACCACAACTTAATCATACAGATGATGAGACAAAGATAGAGAAAGAATAGATGACATGTGTAAGGTGTTACGTAAGCCATCGCTTACTCATAGTATCATATATACCAATGTTCAATGTACAATGTGGGAGCAAAACTCTCAACCACTCTATGTGATGAGAAATAGATGAATGAGTGTATGTACAATGTAACAAACATATTTAGATGTATGGGCAGTAGTCTGAATATATATGAGATGTGTGACCTTATAGTTTATAAAAGAGTGAATATGAGTGACTAAAAGAGGAAGGATCAGTGTGAAACTGATAGTCAACAAACCCTCATCTGAACTTAGGCTATGGAAGACCCTAAGTTAGATACGTGTGTGAAAAGATCACATACTTATAAAGTAGCATAGAATGCTAACAAGTTTGCTGCTAGAAATCCTCAAACTCATGTGAACACGCCTTCTCAAACACCTCATCAAAATATGCATAAAGCATATACGTACTGTTTCTCTTGTACCTATGTTGAATAGGACTCCTCCTGATATAGATGCTATTGCCTCCATAAACTCCAAGTAGTACCTGTGTGCATAAAGAGAATATGTACCTGAATACTTAACATAAGATGTGAATCTTATGTTAACCACCATCCAATGTCTTTGAAGTAGCCCGAC
This sequence comes from Ceratopteris richardii, assembly GCA_020310875.1. Classification (NCBI taxonomy): domain Eukaryota; kingdom Viridiplantae; phylum Streptophyta; class Polypodiopsida; order Polypodiales; family Pteridaceae; genus Ceratopteris; species Ceratopteris richardii. Next base: position 125,518,954 of record CM035406.1, read on the forward strand.
ATCTTCTGGTAGAAGATAATCTTCAACCTGATATCTTCTTGTAGAAGATAATCTTCAAATACACCATGTAGATGGCCGATCCTCACCATCAAGCTACTAATGACCAAGTCTTCTTGCCATGAACAAGAGATAACCTCCTCTCCATGAGCTAGAGTGTGAGCACACCCTTCATCTTCTCCAAGAAGAATCATTAAGAAAAACTCCATAGATGCTCCTCAACATGCTTCAAGTTAGCACCATGGCTGCCCCATGTGCTAGAAGAAACACCACCTCTATTGAGGTCCAAGCTCCAAGCTTGTGTTGAATACTAGGTGAAGGATACAATACAAGTGATCCAAGCTCTTCGTTTATAGTATGTTGTGTACTTTGAAAAGCACTCCTCCAAAAGCAACACATAAAAAACACAAGAGATCGCTATTTTGTAAATCTGTCCATCGGCTTTTTTATCACGATCGCTCTTTGCCTTTGAGTTAATTAAAAGCAAAAGTTTATGGGAAGAAAAGCTAAAAATACTTTTGCTGTGTGCTGCCGCCTAGGGGATTCGAACACTGGTTGCTTCTTAGGAGCCCACCCACGTAGCCAAGGCGCTCAGCCCGTTTTCTTGTACAAGGAGTATTACGCGACTCTACACATGATCTACCCGCCCATTGATTCCTCAAGAACAACTTGAGTAAAATGGACCAAGAGGATATTGAATCTTGAACCAATAGGATATTGATTCCAACAATCCCCCCTACAATGTCATATTGGTACAAACTAGACTAGATGTGCAAATTGTCACAAGCTGCAAACTATCACAAGTTTCTTATAGCCTGTCACAAGCTTCAAGCTTGTACTCCCGTACTTTAGAACTTGTTCTTCAAAAGTCTTCTTCAAAACTGAATTTGAATTTTCTTCAAAAAACTTGAACTTGCTGAATATGAACCATAATACCTGAGAAAATATGCAAACTAGATATCCAATAGTGTTCACATCAAGCAATCACTGCTTGACAACAAATATAGCATGAACGTTTTCTGAACCTGCTATCTCCTGTTTCAAAAACCTGAAAACATACGCTAGGATCCACATATTTGCATTTACCTTACAAAAAAGGTTTCTCAACGTACTTCTGCTGCGTCATGTAAATACACTAAACAAAATCAGGAACTGAATCCTGGAACCTGTGACTGACAACTCACAACTTAGTGTATTATGAACATTGCTAGTTCATCTTTGACTGTACTCAAGTCAAACCAACTCAACTCAGCTGAAATCAACTGAAATATGAGTAAAGATCTATGATGTCGTCATGTCTTCATCCTTTAAATCCTTCATACCTCTTTCCTTTAGAACTTGGTATACACATATATGTGCACACTTCTGAAATATACCTTTCTGAAATATCAAGCTTCTCTTCAATAGAACTCTGGAACCTTCTCCTGAACAGGAACATCCTAACAGGAACTTTCTCCAAACATTCTTCTTCTTCCTTCTTCTTTCAAAGCTAGAACATAAAGAGAACCTGACAAAGGAAATATAGAAATACCTGAAATAGGAATACTTGTAGGTATGACTCTGCATTCTTTCACATATGGTTGAAAATAAGCCTTCATGTTTCATCACCCCCTGGATGATTTAACACTAGTATCCAAAATTCTTCAAATATATCAGACTTTATGAAATGTGGAACGTCTTCCTTCATAAATCTGATGTTTAGTGATCAATACCTGTATCTAAAACAAGAATTCTCTAAACCCTTTTTATTAGCACTGTACACATGCCATTCCTCAGCTTTCCATATTGTAGAATAAGGTTAGCTGATCCTAACATAACAAAACCTTGCTGAAAGCATTTTAGGATTCCTTGCTACCTGAATGTCTCCAAGTGTCCATGCTTCTTACAAAAAGTTGTAAAACTTTTCTGCAAACAAATCCTTCCAAGAATTTTCAATTCCTACTTGAAACACAAGTGGACAAACTTCTCACCTTGAGAACTCCAAAAGCTGCAAGTTGATACTTCATAACTTTCATATTTTACCCGGGTGAAATGTGATAGTACCTGCTTGATTTTCTTTTGGCTAACTCCACTTCTTAATCAAGTGATAGGATCTGATGGAACACCTTTTTGAATACAAGAATGTATCCAAAAATCAAGACAATCATAGAAATTAGATTCTTCATTGACTTGTACATCAACAAGATTCTGAATTTTCTAAAGTTTTCTGATAATACTGAATATGAGGTAACCTTTTCCAAACATAAAACCTCAACCCAAGTCTTCAACATCTACTACAAAAAACTCTTTTACCTCAAGAGTTAGATAAAGAAGAAATATACTTCTCTGCAACTTGTCATATACCAAGTAGCTCTATATTGACAGTCCAAGAATTCTTTGAGGGAACATATAAGCTGTCTGCTTAAAAAGCTTCAACATAACTCATACACATATGAGTGCTTTTGTTTCTCTCAATGCAATTCTTTGTCACATCTACTAAATCATGACCAAGTGTAATGCAAAACAAGAAACTGCTTCTTCTTTAAACAAGATGTTCTCGTAGACTTGTCTTTGGATGTAGAGGATAAAATAGGAAAAGTATATGGAAAATTATATGAGAAAAGGAAGCCTTACTTTTCTTTTGGAAATGATGGACTTTCTTCTTCTGCATCTTTCTTCCACCTGATGATGGCAACATTTTCAAACTTCTCTTCCATACCTTTTGTTCTCTTCATCTTGAAGTAGCAAACACTTTTGACTTCTTCAACTGAACTTTTCTCTTCCTCTAATGCTAAGAATAAGAGATAAAACAAACATGGTATATAAATGGAAGTTGAATATAGAAACATGTTTTATCATCTCCTCATATCTTTGAATCAAAATCCTGATTCAAATGTCTGAAATGACTAAATTCACCAATGTTTTGTCTCAATGATGAATTACCCTTCTAGAGTTACCTTCTCTAGATACATTTGTACCTTGATATCCAACCAATTTACAACAGGAAATTGGCTGAAAACAAAACTCATCTCATCTCTGCACTTGTCTTCTTAGATGAACTTTCTTGCCATGAAAGAGATCTTTCAAAACTCTCTAGAAAAACCTCTAGATACCTGTTTTGATGTAGCCTTTAACTTTCAAATGATGAAAGTGTATAAGCACTCCTTGAAACCTTCAAATCTCTTCATAACTGCTCTTCTAAGATATGACCTGCAAATGATAATCTGATAGTAGAAAGTGATACCTGTGATTTGATGTTGATCTGATTCCTTCATCTTCTCTAAACCATTGTTCTTCCTTGAATTTGAAGTAGTCTTCTCTTCATCAAGTCTGGGTCTTCAAACAATACTTTTGTAAAGTATTTGCATACTCTTCCAAAAATATTCGGCTGCTAACAGATAATCAACTTCATACTCCACACTGATGAATACACATGTAACTGAAGTGTCTAATTCTCAAATCTCTACTCATCTAGATTAAGTGTGTATGTCAAATGTCAAATGTTAGAAGATGCTTTCAAATCATATGTTGTAAATCTGGAAGTCTGGGAACCTGGGATTATGAATGAGCCTTAATGCATTGATGCCAAAGATCTAAAGTTCTGTAACCAAAACCTTAGTGCTCTGATACCAAATGTTGGAAGTGAGGTAGGCCCTTAGGCTCATGTCATAGGTCCATGGTTCCATAGGTCGAGTATATACAACATTAATTCCAGCATTCTTCAATATTGACAAAACATGAACATACCACAACTTAATCATACAGATGATGAGACAAAGATAGAGAAAGAATAGATGACATGTGTAAGGTGTTACGTAAGCCATCGCTTACTCATAGTATCATATATACCAATGTTCAATGTACAATGTGGGAGCAAAACTCTCAACCACTCTATGTGATGAGAAATAGATGAATGAGTGTATGTACAATGTAACAAACATATTTAGATGTATGGGCAATAATCTGAATATATATGAGATGTGTGACCTTATAGGTTATAGAAGAGTGAATATGAGTGACTGAAAGAGGAAGGATCAGTGTGAAACTGATAGTCAACAAACCCTCATCTGAACTTAGGCTATGGAAGACCCTAAGTTAGATACGTGTGTGAAAAGATCACATACTTATAAAGTAGCATAGAATGCTAACAAGTTTGCTGCTAGAAATCCTCAAACTCATGTGAACACACCTTCTCAAACACCTCATCAAAATATGCATAAAGCATATACGTACTGTTTCTCTTGTACCTATGCTGAATAGGACTCCTCCTGATATAGATGCTATTGCCTCCATAAACTCCAAGTAGTACTTGTGTGCATAAACAGAATATGTACCTGAATACTTAACATAAGATGTGAATCTTATGTTAACCACCATCCAATGTCTTTGAAGTAGCCCGACATCTTCTGGTAGAAGATAATCTTCAACCTGATATCTTCTTGTAGAAGATAATCTTCAAATACACCATGTAGATGGCCGATCCTCACCATCAAGCTACTAATGACCAAGTCTTCTTGCCATGAACAAGAGATAACCTCCTCTCCATGAGCTAGAGTGTGAGCACACCCTTCATCTTCTCCAAGAAGAATCATTAAGAAGAACTCCATAGCTGCTCCTCAACATGCTTCAAGTTAGCACCATGGCTGCCCCATGTGCTAGAAGAAACACCACCTCTATTGAGGTTCAAGCTCCAAGCTTGTGTTGAATACTAGGTGAAGGATACAATACAAGTGATCCAAGCTCTTCTTTTATAGTATGTTGTGTACTTTGAAAAGCACTCCTCCAAGAGCAGCACATAAAAAACACAAGAGATCGCTATTTTGTAAATCTGTCCGTCGGCGTTTTTATCACGATCGCTCTTTGCCTTTGAGTTAATTAAAAGCAAAAGTTTATGGGAAGAAAAGCTAAAAATACTTTTGCTGCGTGCTGCCGCCTAGGGGATTCGAACACTGGTCGCTTCTATAGGAGCCCGCCCACGTAGCCAAGGCGCTCAGCCCGTTTTCTTGTACGAGGAGTATTAAGCGCCCCTACACATTCTCTGCCCGCCCATTGATTCCTCAAGAACAACTTGAGTAAAATGGACCAAGAGGATATTGAATCTTGAACCAATAGGATATTGATTCCAACATTCCAAAGAATCTTCTTCTACTTCCTCTAATGGAACAGAAAATTTTGCATGCCCTCTTCGAAATGTAATTGTCTTTTCATCCTAATTCTAATGGACTTCAACATTTCACAACCAAGGAAGACCCAACAACAACTGATAATTCAAATTTTGCCCCTAGAGTTGTAGCACAACAAATGTAATGTTGAATAGAACCTGCGAAATATGGACAGGGATGTCCTTAACCAACCCCACTGGCTGTACTCATGATTGATCTACCATCAAAGAAGGGAGCTGGGTCTATTTTGTTCAAGCCCATTTGCTTACATGTGGTGGTAGATGTGATGTTGATGCTAGAACCTCCATCAATCAAAACCTTTGGAATGGCTTTATTTTTGTACTCCACTGTGATCGTAGGGACTGCATAGTCGACGATCTTGTCAGGCACATCCCTTACCATTAAGACTGAGGGTTCAAGACTCAGAGAAGGTAAATATTTTTCTTGTGACTCTCTTAATAATTGCTTCCGGAAGGCTTAGACTAGCTCCAGTAAAGCTCCCAATGAAAGTTTGATATGTGAATCCTGTAAGAACTCACAATACTCATCATCCACATGTTGATGTATTTACGTAGTGATGTGTGAATACTCCAAGACCCCCGGGGCACTTTTTTCCTTCTTTAGGAGGTTTTTTTCCCTTGGATTGTATATATACCTATTGCCACTAATGGGCTACTTATCATTGTCCATTCTAGTGGTAATACATTCAGTAGTGAGTGTTGTGCTCCTAGCTTCCTCTTGTTCCTTGTGCTGTTTGTGTGCATCCGTAGACGTCCAACTCCAAAAATTGGTATCAGAGCAGGTCGTTGCTTCATCTAGGGCATTGTGAACACCTCTTCGATTGCAGTCTCTGAATCTCATGAATTTTGGTGAGTATACTTAGGGTGTTTTCAAGATCATAATGGCTTCGCTTTATGGTGTCAAAATCGCGATCTGAGCTCGTTTCGGCCTCCGAACACACTATCGTAGCACTTGTGTAGGCTATTTTGTCTTTTTGTGCCAAAGCTATATACCAGTTTCAGTTCACCAGTATAAGCATCTTGAAGTCTTCTACAAGTTTAGCAGAATTTGTCTGGGTAGTCATGTTCAACTTTTTGAGATATAGTCAATTTTCTGCATCAAGGTATTTTAGTCATCGGCCATGGCTGAAAGTAGTGATGTATTCTGTATGTTGGCTGTTGAGGATGAGTTGGATGGTACCAACTACCCGTTATGGGCTTATATGATGCGACATGTATTGGTTGCAAAAGGACTATGGAACATTGTGTAGGGTGTTGAAAACATCCTATCACACCTACAACTGTTACAACTGTAGGTACTCAAGCTGATGTAGAAGGTGTCGAAGATGATGATATTCTGCATATTCTTGTTCGTGCTATGGTTTCTACTGCACCTACTATAGAGAGAATTCGTTGGGATGGAAACATGCACAAGCACATGCATTGATAGCTTTGTCTGTCAAACATGCCCTTATTCCTCAGATTCGATCATGCAAAACAACTAAGGATGCTTGAGATACACTTACCACATTGTAACAAGCTAGGAATGAGGCGCGTGCTGCTTACCTTTGAAAATAGTTGGAGAGTGAGCACATGAATGAAGATGATTCTATGGATAGCTTTCTAACAAAGATCAAAGACTTGAAGGAAGAGTTGATTTCTACTAATGAAGTTATACCAGATAGCTCACTTGTGCAGACCATTCTGAATGGTCTTCTTGATTCATATCGGAGTTTTGCTTCTACTCTTTGGTTGATGATGAAAGGCAATCCAAATGCCTTGTCATTTGAGCGGTTAGTCTCTATTTTGTTGCAAGAAGACCAATCGAGGCATAATAGGTCCATTATGCGTGTTGTAGATCAAGCTTTCTTGGCTAGTTAGAAGGGCAAAGGAAAATGGAGCTCTTCAACTAGCAAGCAGAAATTGGCAAATGCTGCATATTCGAAGAAGGAAGAAAAAGATGAGAAGAAATCAGACAGGAAAAAATTGTTTTGCAAGTACTGTAAAGGAAATGATCATATCATAAATAACTGTCCTAAACTAGGTGCAAAAGAGGCAAAGAAAAAAGAGGTTGGAATGGTTGTTGCAGAGGCCTCTACTCCAAAAACAGAGTCTACTAACCTTATGTAGGATGAAGAATGGGTGTTTACTACTGTTTGCAGTTTTGACCCATCTTTTCATGAGCAGTGCATGTCTAGAGTAGACTCAAATTTTTGGTACTTTGATAGTGGGCGACCAAACATATAACCTCACAATGCAGTTTCTTCTCTTCACTCGAGCCTGCCCCTACTAGGAATACTATTACATGCACCAACAACTCCTCTTATCCTGTTATGGGAGTTGGTAAGATCATTCTAACTACTATTGATGGTAGTTGTTGCACCTTGTCGGATGCTTTATTTGTGCCAGGGATCAAGAAGAATATGTTATCAGTTTCTGCATTAGCCAAGATTGGATTAGTTGTGAAATTTGTTGATGACAGATGTACACTTCATGATCTGTCAAATGGCGATGTTATTATTGCTTCTGGCATTTTATGTCATGGGCTATATAAGCTCATAGACTATGAAAAATCTGTGAATGATTTGGCATGTGTAGTACATGATTCTAAAGCTATTTTATATGCAAAGATTTGGCATGCATGCTTTGGTCATCTGAACTTTGCTAGTTTGCTACGCCTGCAGAAATTTGAAATGGTGTCCTCTTTGCCCAAACTTGAGGCACCCGGTAAACATGTATGTGAAGGTTGTATTTTGGGCAAAATGCAACATTCCTCATTTCCAAAAGATTTTTTAGTTTGGGCTCACTGAGAGAATATATCCTAATTCCTAGCATCACTTATAGGTGAAGTCATTTGAATTCAAATTCAAAACTACCTCCAAAAATAGCTATAAAAGGAGCAAGAAGGAAGTTACCAAAGAAGTGCTTGATTGGTACCCACTTCATGCCCATTTGTAGAGATTGAAGATCTTACTCCATAGCTCTATCATTCTACTCGAATTTTTCAATTATTCATTTCCAATGAGGTTGTAATCATATGTGAATCTATACATTCATCTTTTACTTCTTCTCACATTTGTTCTCTGCTATACTCACTCAGAATAGTAAACGTTAGAAGCTCATATCTCGGGATATAAGTATCCTCTTTCAGAATTTTAAAGTTCACTGGATAGGTCTCTAAGTCCACTTTATGTTTACAAAATTTCATGTCCATTGGATTTACCATTTTTGAGGAATCTGCATTTTACTGCTCATTGGTCTATCTTTGCCGAGCCCCGAGAATGACAGGGATATTCCAGATTTTGATAAAACTTTTGCTCACTCCTCAATTGATGAATTGAAGTGTTTTAACTTGGATTGGGAAGCTTGCTACATCTATTTGCTATGTCCAAAAGGAAGTTTTCTAATTCCTACGAGCCTGAGAGCACTATTCATTTTTTCTAGTAGGTGTATGTACAAAAATAGCAAGTTTTGGGAGCTAGTCATTTTGCAACTAGTCTGTCTTGACTCAAACTTTTGGGATACTTGTTCCAAAACACTTGGGTGATTTTTTTGTGGATTTAGGAAGCTCAAAGGGTCTACTAACCAACTTTGAAGTCTTAGTTGGCTGGTGTGAGGCTAGTTGTAGCACCACCAATTCATCTTCAGGTTACATCCACCATCTCTCTCCATAGTGGATACTCTGTAGCCCACTATACTACTTTCTTAAGTGTTTGATTTTGCTCCACATGTGCTAAATAATCCAATTTCTATCCACTTGGATACTCTTTTTGGGACATGGTAACCACTGAGGCTGAAGGCTCTAAATACTCTAAGGTCACCACATTGGCCATGGGCGCCTTAAGCTTAGCTTCTTGTTTCTGTTGATCATACTCTTTGGCCTCCTTGCGTACCCATTGTTTGTGACCATATTGCAAACAGAACTGACATTGAATTGGTCAATTACCCAAATTTCGTGGCCCAGGTTGTTGAAACCCCCGGCCTCTGCGGAGTTCTTGCCTATTTTGCCAAAATCTGTGCCGCTGCTCTGGAAATTGATGTGAATCTGGATATTGTGATGGTCCTAAAAATCTAATGTATTGACTATCGTGCCATTGTCCGGAAGGGACTTGGGGCTTATATCTAGCTGTATTCCCTTTCCATGAAGGTACATCCACTTGTGTAGTAGCGACTAATGTATTTCTTGCATTAAAATGGTATTCCTCTAAGCTATGATTAGTCTTGTTGCAAATTGGACAAAATATCTGGTTCAATGCACATTCAGTCGTGATATGGCCCACATTCTTGCAATGTAAACAATACAACTCCTTCTTTGGAGTCCTTTCTTTCTTGAACACCAAACTAGTCTTCTTAGAGCCCACGTTGGCAAATTGCATCTTCCGATCCATCCATGTAGCTAAGTCAATGATCTGATCAAGTGTGCGAGATTGATCAAACGTGTACATATAAATCTTTTCTTTGATAGGTGGCTGAAGTCCGTCGACAAAAACTTCTGTTAACATTTTTGTAGAAGGAAATTTGTCTGTCGAGAACTGCTGCATTGTGGATCTAAAATCTGATGCATATTGTTTGACCATTCCCTTCTGCATCATATATTGGAGTGAAGAATATAGCTCTAAAATGCTCTCAACGGTCCGAAATCACTCTAAGAAAGCCTCCTTCAACTCATTATAGGTCAAAAAATAGTCTGAAGGATACTCGATAAGCCATTTCACTGCATCACCTGCCAGAATGGCTTGGAATACCTAGAACTTATGTCTATCATCATGTAAATTATCGTGATTACATATGTATTGATTTTCAAATGTGCGTACATGCACATCCAAGTCCTCGTCCACTTGTCCATGAAAATGAGTATAATTTAGCCCTAACAATTGGTGTCTATTCGCCATCGGGTTTCCACGCATCTATAAGGTATCAATTTGAGTCGACGGTACTAGGGCTAACTGCAACTCTGGCAGGGGTTTACTTCCATCGCTTTGGCCTACTTCAACAGGGTATTTCTCTTCCTCTAAGTGGCTCTGCTGGTCGATTTCACTAAATTCCCCTTGCCACAAGACTTTGGCTAGCTTGTCATCCCTCCACTCAAAGAGTAAGTCCTTCAAAAGTTTGAGAGGTAAAACTCCGATTTCCACCCAATATTGCACTTCCTTCAAAATGGTAATTGCATCTTTGAGAGGAATATCTTCAAGTTTCAATGTTGCTAGGGTCTGTTGCATGAATTCATCTAAATAATCATGATGATACGTCTTTTTCAAGTACTCCTTGCCACTTCGTACTGACATTAATCCACTTTGTGCTATGTTTTATTACCCCATCCCATCGTGGTCACCATAATGTTTGGGAGTTCTGTTCAATGCAATTCACAGTACCCAATCCTAGGTTCGGGAACGTGGATTTACAAATACCACAATATTCATAAACATGCATTTCTGTTCCTCACAGTGTACTGAGTTACTCAATACACATAACATTTCATCACACCAACACCGTATAGGCAGTATCATAACACAACAACGAAAAGTAGAATCTTTGATTATAGAAGAGTATAATACTACGATACAATAGCTGCTTACAAATGGTCATTTTGGATTCTATAGACTTCAGTAGTATCCACACTCTGCGTATTTGCATTTCTTCATAATCTTCACTTCCGGAATGCGCACCATACTTGACATCATCGTACTTCTTCGTAATCGATACACACTATTCTGAACTTCTAGAAATACAAAATCACCAAAATTACTTTCTCCGAAAACTTTTAGTATCTCCATAAATTCCCATCCCATTACATTAGAATGATATTTTACAAAGAAAGTGGTCATCCACACCGGATGCTAACAATATCATCTTAGTCCTACTTTAGTTCATCCTCATTGGGAGCTTCCTCACCCATAGGATATGGAGAGCTTGAATGGATGCTAAGGTGACTTTCTCTCCTTACATTGACTTGTTTATTGGTACTTCTTTTCTTTTACAAGATTTTTTATTGTTGGATCCGCTTGCACACTAGCCTAAGAAAACTTTCTTCTATAAAATTAAGAGATGAAATGTGTTAATGCTAGATTTATTTCTTGGAATTCATTTACCAAAGTGGTACTCTACTATTTGATAGCTATGTTTTATCATTGCCTAGTCTTTCTCCTAGTTGTAAAAAGATTCTTGTCTAGTACAAATATTTTCTAGCTCAAGATTATGGAAGGATTTTGAAGCATCAAACCATGAATGTTAATGATATTGCTAAAGAGATTATCCTAGTTCCAAAGTTAAAAGAAGCATAATTAATAAGCTAGTGGATAGAATCCACTAGAGGTGGCTTGTAAAATGGAAAAATCACCAATAGAGAGAGAAGTTCAAATGATTTTTGCATCTTGTTGTCAAATTTAGGCATTCGCTCCTATAGTGGTTCATCATATGTAAGGGTCTTTGGACTAGAATGAAGTCTAGAAAAATTGGTGTTATTGATGGTCTGTGCAAAGTTTTTGGTGAATTGGAAGATCTGAAACATCTATTCATTGATTTCAAATTTTCTCAAAGATTTTGGAACATAATCAATAACAATTTCAAGCTAATGCACCCCCACTAGATGGGCTATAGGTAAATCCTTTTGGGACTATGATATGAACTTCATCTTCCTCAATGGCATCTTTGGAAGAAGAGGAACTGGTACCCAATAATGGATCCCATAATTTCTTCTTTCCATGTATTTTTGGTCTACAAAATATAGGATATAATAGAATCTCGTCCATATGAGGTCTTTGATTCTTAAAGATAGTCCGCCTTGTAAATGGAGAGAGTTTCTCCTTGAACTATATTCTACTCAAAGGTTCTTCATGGTTCACTCTCTATAACATGTGATAATAAGGCTTCATTTTTGGGCTTTGATGTACCTTTTCTTATATGGTACAAATGTCCTCTTATTGCTTCTCAAGAAAACAAACAAAAAGCTTTTGTTGAGCCCATAAAAGTCATGTTGGTCAAAGTCAACTACAATCAAAGTCAAAAGGTCAAAGTCAATTGTTCAAAGTCAACAAGGTCAAGGTCAAAGTCAACAGGTGCAAAGTAAAAGTGCTAAAGTGCAGGTGTCAAAGTGCACAGGTAGTGCACAATTAATGGTCCACAAAGGGTAAATTGGAGAAAGTGGGTTGCAGGTTGTAGAGGTATTTTCTCTAATTTCCCTAAGGTTCAAAGTGTGTTTTAAAGTGTTTTGAAAGGTTCAGGTGAACCCCCTCTTATGTGCAAAAGTGAAGACTTATAAGAAAATGTGAAGGTATGTGAAGCGGCAGGATACGCACAGGTGAATGTATGGCCCCCCATTAAAAATTTGATTTTAGTCTAAAGTCACTACAGGACAAAACAGTGAGTCGTTGGCTGCCACTTGTGAAGACAATCTTGGGACATCAAAGTGAGCACCAAGATACCATTGCAGTTAGGAGCGTACGTGATCGACACACTCAAATCAAGGCAAGGTCTATTCTTGGACCAATCCTAGAGTAAGCAAGAGAAGCATAGTCTAAGTGAAGCAAGAGAGGGAAGTGCAAGAGTCACCAGTGTGCGACGCAGAGAAGTGGAAGTGAAGGAGTGCATTGAGAGTGACTGAGGGATTGTGCAGAGAGTGCTAAGCTAGTCCCCCAAGGATCTCAAGGTCTCTTTGCAGTGTGCGTGTGCCGACAGAAGGTATTCATTCCTCCCCCTTAGTGGAAGCTTGGTGCAAGGTGTGCACAAGGATAAGCTTGAAGCAGGTGGAGGTTTGGTGCAGAGGAGGCCGGCGACAAGAAGACTTTGGGATATTTGGTATTTTGTAATTGAGCACTCTGTGGGATTGTGCACAGAGGTATTGGCTTGTATTGTGCTTCAAACATTGTAATTGTCTTACTGTAATCAATCGGCAGAGGCTTCCAAGGTGTATTTTCTCTTCTTGTCTCTTCCCTTTTCTCCTACAAACCCTCAAACTCCTTCTTGTCTAAGAATCCCCCAACAAAATTTGGCACGCACGGTGGGACTTCCAAGGAGATTTGAGCTTAGGAGAAACCAAGTGCAAAGTATAGCAGAGGTCACGTGTCTACAGTGCTACTTCATCAAACAGAAGGTAAATATTCTTATCAAGTGTCTCATATTAAGTGGGCTATGAGCTGCTCATGACCGCAACCCGGTCCCAAACATTGAGGGTCACCTGCAAGCAGACAAGAAGGAAGGTTGTTAGAAGGTCATCAAGTCCACTCTCTTCAACCTCATCAGTAAAGAGCATGGCGGGTCAGGTAGACTTGGAAACTTTACTCTCTAGATTAAATATAAAGTTTCCTTCTTTCAAAGGCCTAGCTCAGGAGGATCCGGATGAACACATTAGAATGTTTTTGGCACTATGTAAGACTAGAGGCCTAATGGGTAGGGAGGATGCCTTTTTTATTCTCTTCCCTGCCACATTAGAGGGATTAGCTGATAAGTGGTTCAGCCAGTTTGCCGAAAACCATTTTACCACTTGGGATGTGATGAAAGATGCATTTAAAAATCAGTTCCAGCATGGCAACACTGCAAAGATTATCATAGAAGAACTAGAAAATTTGAGACTGGGTCCAGGAGAAAAGTTCCCAGAGTTTGTGACTAGGGCCAAAGCACTAATGGCTAAATTGCCAGATCCACCACACGATTTTTTTGTTAAGAAATGGTTGGCTAAGCCCCTACCAATGGCCACCCAATGCAAAATAAAGGAATTAGTGTTACCTACAGCCTCCATAGAGGAGTTCATCAACACAGCCACACGCTTGGAGCAGATAAGGCACCAGTATGGAGCAACTTCTTCCCAACCAACATATGGTACAGAAATGGAGGATCCAGTGATCCAGCTAAGGAAGGAGTTGGAGGGCTTAAAAAGGAATAAGCTCTACAAAGAGGAGGAGACTGCTGTGGCTCAGTTGAGGAGGGAGATTGAAGCACTAAAGCTCCAAAAGGAGGAGGAGGCCCAAGCAGAGGAATCAGCTCAGCTACGACAGGAGCTGCAAGAACTCAAAGGGAGTGGCATCAAGAGTGGACTTTGGTGTTCCATGTGCAGCAAACAAGGTCACATAGTAAGTGAATGTCCTCTATTAAGTGTGACTTGTCAATTATGCAAAAAAGTTGGCCATGAGGCCCATGAATGCCAATCAAGGGGAATGCCTGCAACGACATACTAGACACAAGGAGGACCCCCAACACCAGCAAATGTGATGGCTGCTGCACCAAATCAAGGTACCAACTATAATCCTAGACAGAGGAATAACTTTGGAAATGGGCCTAGGAGGCCAATCATCTATTTCAGATGTGGAGAATGCGGGCACTATCAAAGTAGGTGCACCCTACCAGAAAATGCCCCTCCTTGCAGGAACTGCCCTGAGGCAAGAGACCATTATACCAATTGTTGTCCTAAGAATCAAGCCTCTTCATTCGGGCCCCATATTCAGATGATTTCTGTGCACAAAGAAGAAGTGTGTGATCGAGTCAATGAGCCATCACCATCTACCAAGGTGGTGCAATTAGAAGAAATAGAATCTTTGACTGTGCAGACCAGAAGCAATGGGAAGGTTCAAGCAGACATAGGACAAGGATCAAAGATTAAGGAATGGAATCAAGACAGAGAACCATCTGAAGATAAAGCCACCATAGGTGCACATACAAGGCAAAAAGGAGATCTCATATGAACTAGTGATGCCATTGGGAATGCCTTCAATAGGGCTCATGAGGAGTTTGATAAGTCAACTGGAGCCCATGCTCTCAAGGAATCAGAGGCTTCAAAACTACTCAAGACCATGAAAAAGGAGGTTAGTATTTTTTATTTAATAAAGATGGATGGGAAATTCCGGTCAGAGTTATTGCAGATAATTGATGAAGCTTCCACTACAAGTTTGGTGGCAAAGACTGCTGTTTTACATAAAGGAACAATTGTAGGGGAAGCACCCCTTAAAAGTCCTCGGTTGACAGTATCTATCAAAGGTCATGAATTTCAAGGAGTGATTGTGGATGGTGGTTCTGGCATTAACTTGATGCCTGAACATACAATGGAAAAGATTGGACTCCACCCTTCAAGGCGTGCAAATTTCACTGTTACTTTGGCAGATCAGGGAAAAGTAAGGCCCTTGGGAGTGATCCCAAAAGTTCCACTTGAAGTACAAGGTAATCTATTCATTCTAGATTTTGTGGTTTTAAGATTGCCCCAGGTTGAAGGAGGATTTCCCCTCTTAATTGGATGACCATGGCTGAGGCATGCAAGTGTCATTCATGATTGGGGCAAGGACACTATGTGGGTACAAAAGAAAGGGCAAGAGCTGACACAGATTCATTTAGAAGAGGGCCCAGATAATCAAGGGAATACTAGCATGATGCAGACAGTTGGCATATGCATGGAAACAGAATCGGAGGATCAACCCCAAATAGATTTCGAGGAAGAAGAGGATATTCTAAATTGGCTCCAAGCAGGCAAATCTTCCTCTTGTTTTGGAATTTTTCTTAATAATTCTTGCACGGCTGAAGGTTATGATGAAGATAAGGAGAAAGTCGAGGTTGATGGATTGGGAGAGCCCATCACAGACCACAGAAGGGGCAGGAAGACACCCCTCAAATACAACTTGGAGGAGGATATGACAACCACAGATAAGGAGGTTACTGAAGCTAAAGGCAAGGTAAAAGATTCTAGTGAAGAATCTTCTTTCCCGATTCAAGAAATCCCTGCAGGATGGATGCAGGACAAGGAGGGACACATTGAAATCCAAAATACACCTGCTTATGAAGCAATGCACAAAAAGCTAGTAGAAGAAGACAAGGCGGAAGATGAGCACGAAGATAATATGGTAGAGAGAAATCCTGTCAAAGAAATACAATAAGGCACTCAAGACAATAATCGGCCAGTTTTGGTGGCCACTTGGTTGTGGAGCCACCCAGGGCTCCTTGAAAAGGTAAAATCATTCTTGACCCATTATACATATGTTTTTGCCTGGCATTATAAAGACTTAGAAGGAGTGCCTGCAACTTATGGAGAGCACAGAATCCCTCTGGTTGATGGAGCCAAACCCATAAGAGGGAAGAGTTATAGACTTAATCCAAAATATGCTGAAGCTATCTATGTGGAAATACAAAAGATGGAGGATGCAGGAATCATCATTCCTGTGGAACACTCAGAGTGGCTCTCACCTATGGTTATAGTACCAAAGAAGAATACTAATAAAATCAGAATTTGTGTTGACTTTAGAGCACTCAACAAGGTGACCATTCCAGATGGTTTCCCAATGCCTTTTGCAGAGCAGGTCATTGAAGAAGTGGCTGGGCATGCATTATATAGCTTTATGGATGGATTTAGTGGCTATAATTAAATATCAATACACCTAGAGGATCGTGAAAAGACTGCTTTTATCACACCTTGGGGAACATATGTGTATGTAAAAATGCCATTTGGGCTCAAAAATGCTCCAGCCACCTTTAACAGAACGGTCAATCTCATTTTTGGCCCCCTATTGCTGGAATCACTTAGAATCTTCATGGATGACATCTCTTCGTTTTCAGGTTCTCACAAAAAAACTCCTCTAGATTGTTTGGACCATCACTTGAAGCAGCTGCAGAATGTTTTCAAGAGATGCAAAGAGACTAAGCTAAAGCTTAATCCAAACAAATGTCATTTCCTTGTGACAGAAGGAACTCTCTTAGGACATGTGGTGTCGGCTAAAGGTATGGCCCCGGATCCTGACAAAATCATTTCTATATTAAAGTTGCCTAAACCTAAATCTCCTAAAGAGATTCAGAGTTTCTTGGGGCATACTGGATACCATAGAAGGTTTATAAAAATGTATGCAGAGATAGCCAGACCACTGGCTAGACTTACAGGTAAGGAAGTACCTTTTAAATGGGAAGAAGAGGAGGAAAAAGGATATCAAACATTACGGTCAAGGTTAGTGTCTACTCCTATTTTGATCACACCTGAGTGGTCAAAAATCTTTCATATACATGTAGATGCCAGTGCCTATGCAGTGGGGGCAGTTTTGACCCAACCCAGTGAAGAATTTAAAGTGGACAGGCCAATTCAATATGCCAGTAGAATCTTGACCAAGGCTGAAAGGAATTACAGTACTACAGAAAGGGAAGCCCTAGCAATGGTTTTTGCTGTCCAAAAATTCCGTCATTACTTACTGGGAGTAAAATTTATTATTATAACAGATCACCAGCCACTTAAATACTTGCTCAACAAACCACAAGCCACTGGTAGAATATGGAGGTGGTTATTATTGTTCCAAGAGTTTGATTTTTCTGTAGTCCACAGACCAGGTAAAGATAATGTTATGGTGTTTCACCTATCCAGAATCAATATGATGAATCAAGCTAGTGGAATCAATGATGATTTTCCAGATGCTCATCTATTTGCTGTACAAGCTCAAGGTTAGTACTATGATATCAAGAATTTCATTAAAACTGGGTTGTATCCAGAAATAGCTAGTGCTGTGCAAAGGAAGAGACTGCTAATTAAGAGTAGACCATATACCTTCATTGAAGATAAATTATATAGACAGGGCAAGGATGACATGTTTAGGAAGTGTTTGGAAGAAGAAGAAGTGAGGGAAGTCCTTCACTCTACACATCAAGGAACATGTGGTGGGCACCTTCCAGGGCATATTATGAGTGAGAGGATACTGGATGCTGGTCTATGGTGGCCTACACTATTTAAGGATGCAGATGAATGGGGAAAGGCATGTGACGTTTGCCAGAGGTGTGGACCTAAGCCAACAAAGCAGAGGCATAACCCCTTGATTGTTTCCACTTCCTGGCAACCATTTGAGAAGTGGGGGCTAGATTTTGTAGGGCCCATCTACCCTCCCGCAATTCCAAAAAGAGAGAAATATCTCTTGATAGCTATAGATTATGCGACAAAGTGGGCTGAAGCTATTGCCTCCCCCAACTGTAGTGCCCAAACTGTTGCTAATTTCATTTATAGTAGCACCATTTGCAGGTTTGGATGTCCACTTAAAATTTGTACAGATCAGGGTACCCATTTTGTCAATAAGGTCCTGCAGGAAATTTTCAATAGGTATAGAATTTTACATAGGACCTCTTGCGCTTACTATCCAAGAGCCAATGGACAGGCTGAACCGACAAATAAGTTTTTAATCTCAATGTTAAGGAAGGAGTGTATGTTACAGCCCACTTCCTGAGGCATTGCTTATCAAGGTACCCTATGGGCATACAGGTTAGCCTACAAAGAGGCCACGGGATATTCTCCATTCCAACTGGTTTATGGAATATTGCCCATTGAGCCCTTTGAATTTTTACATGGATCACCTAAGATAGCATTCATGCAGGGCAAGAAAGATTGTGATGTCTCTCAGAGGCTCGGAGCACTACATAAAGTGGAGGAGATTCGTCTACTAGCAACAAAACAATTGATAGAGACTCAGATGAAGAGGAAGGAGGCACATGATCGACATCTGTGGAACAACAACATAGAACCAGGCATGTTAGTTCTTCTCCATAGACCTCATCTTCATACACAACTGAGAGGAAAATGGCTTCCACATTGGGAAGGACCTTATAGAGTCAAAACAATGCTAAATTGGGGTGCTGTGGAGTTAGAAATGCTGAAAGGAGAGGCCTTACCACTGGTCAACATATCAAGGCTCAAGGCCTATCATCAACACACTTGAAGAAGTATGGATCACCTGGAACTGCAAAATCTGTCCAGGTTGTACATAGCTTTTTCATCTCATTTTGCTCAGTTTTGGTAGTTTTCATTCTTGTCCTTGTGTTTTTAGCAAACCTAGAGGGCATTTCATACCATCTGCAAAAGTAAAAAAAAATTTGGGTATTTTTGGAAATTTTTCTAGCATTTTTAGCATTTTTCTAGCATTTTTTATCCCTTTCCGCTGTCATTTTCTTGCCAAATAGGAGGCATAAAAGGAGGCTCTCTGTGGTTTGATGAAGCAAATTAGGCCTAGCCATGTAGAAAATTTCATGAGAATTTTTTCAGAATCTTTTGGCAATTTTTTGGGATTTTTTTCGGATTTTTCCTTCAATTTTCTCTATTTGCGTTATTTTCCAAAAAAAAAAGCCACCCCAGGATTTTCGGGTTGAAAAAAAAACCCCCCCCCCCGGTTCTGATAGCCCCCCCCCCCCCCCCCACCGACACCACCGACCATCCCCCCCCCCCCCCCCCCCCCGCCCCCCCCAATTTATTTATTTATTTTATTATTTTTTATTTTATTTTATTTTTTTATTTGTTTGTTTTATTATTTATTTTATTTTCTTTTTGTTATTTTGTCTGGGCGTGAAAAAAAAAGGAGACAACTTTTTTTTATTTTTTTAATTTTCATGGCTCAAAGCTTTTGGCTTTGGATCGTGCCTCGATTGGCCGTTTTTTACAAAAATGGAGTCATTTTCATGTTTTTTGGCACCTCTGGACTCAGTTTTTGCCTTTATTTTCCCAAATTCCAACTTTTTCTCTGACTTTTGGTCAAAACCCACATGTTTGGAGCACATTTATCACATGTTTTTATTTCATCACATTGTCCACATGGTCTATTCTCACCTCATATTCCATTAAGTTTTTATGTTTCCCATATGTACCCTCTATAGCCCTCCAGTTTGATCATTTTAGCCCCCTCCAGACCCCTGATTCCTACTCCCAATCCCTCCCTTTACCAATCTGCCCAGCCACATCCTTAAACCTCCCTGCCCCATCCATCTCCGCACCCTCAGCCCTCCCGACCCCTTCCTTACTACCCTCCCATTGCAACCCTTTGCTTTTCCCTGGAAATTCCAATTTTTGGTTCTTCTCTGGTGCTTGTTCTATTCTGCTTTTGGTAGAATTGGTTGCTGCTCAGATATCCTCTTCCAGTTTTTGCAGCTCTCTTATCATGGTGTCCTATATGCTCAGAGTTTTGGCTGTAGCTCTTCGGGACAGAGAGCACATTAGGTGGTGGGCAACTGTTGAGCCCATAAAAGTCATGTTGGTCAAAGTCAACTGTAGTCAAAGTCAAAAGGTCAAAGTCAACAAGGTCAAGGTCAAAGTCAATAGGTGCAAAGTCAAAGTGCTAAAGCGCAGGTGTCAAAGTGCACAGGTAGTGCACAATTAATGGTCCACAAAGGGTAAATTGGAGAAAGTGGGTTGCAGGTTGCAGAGGTATTTTCTCTAATTTCCCTAAGGTTCAAAGTGTGTTTTAAAGTGTTTTGAAAGGTTCAGGTGAACCCCCTCTTATGTGAAAAAGTGAAGACTTAAAAGGAAAATGTGAAGGTATGTGAAGTGACAGGGTACACACAGGTGAATGTATGGCCCCCCATTAAAAATTTGATTTTAGTCTAAAGTCACTACAAGACAAAACAATGAGTCGTTGGCTGCCACTTGTGAAGAAAATCTTGGGACATCAAAGTGAGCACCAAGATACCATTGCAGTTAGGAGCGTACGTGATCGACACACTCAAATCAAGGCAAGGTCTATTCTTGGACCAATCCTAGAGTAAGCAAGAGAATCATAGTCTAAGTGAAGCAAGAGAGGGAAGTGCAAGAGTCACTAGTGTGCGACGCAGAGAAGTGGAAGTGAAGGAGTGCATGGAGAGTGATTGAGGGATTGTGCAGAGAGTGCTAAACTAGTCCCCCAAGGATCTCACGGTCTCTTTGCAGTGTGCGTGTGCCGACAGAAGGTATTCATTCCTCCCCCTTAGTGGAAGCTTGGTGCAAGGTGTGCACAAGGATAAGCTTGAAGCAGGTGGAGGTCTGGTGCAGAGGAGGCCGGCGGCAAGAAGACTTTGGGATATTTGGTATTTTGTAATTGAGCACTCTGTGGGATTGTGCACAGAGGTATTGGCTTGTATTGTGCTTCAAACATTGTAATTGTCTTACTGTAATCAATCGGCAGAGGCTTCCAAGGTGTATTTTCTCTTCTTGTCTCTTCCCTTTTCTCCTACAAACCCTCAAACTCCTTCTTGTCTAAGAATCCCCCAACAGCTTTAAAATTTCCAAAGTATAGGTAGATAAAAGCACACTTTTCATTCCTCCGTGGTGTCTCTTTCATTTTGTGATGGCACCAAATTTGGACATGAGCTTCTCTTGATAGAGATAATGGCGATGATTCTAAGTGATTGGTTTTGTATCCAAAGATCATGCAATAATAGTGATGGACTATGCCAAAATATTGGCTGGTTCTTAAGAAAGCTATGGTGGTGATCATTGCTCTCCTCCAAGTACGTGCAACGAATGAATTTGCTAAGAAGTCTTCTCAAAATATCCTCTTCATCAAAATCGATTTTGACAAAGGTTATGATCACATCGAGTGTAACTTCATTCTCCAATCCCTGAAAGATCTTGATTGGGGCTCTAAATTCATCAAGATGATCTCAATACTTATGGAAAACACCTTGGATTAGATTAATATCAATGGTCAATTCTCTCAGGAAATCATATTAATTTGATCTATTAGATAGGGCTGCCCGCTTGCTCCACTTCTCTTTGTTATTGCCACCAATGGACTTAGGTGCTTGGCTAACCATCATGCCCATCTTGGGTAGATCCATGGTTCATTCCTTTCTCATAGCCAAAACCTATTGATAATGAAATTCTTTGCCAATGACATGAATGCTTTTGTGTATAATGATTTGAATAGTATTGCCACCTTTTGGCAATGTCTGAACACATTTTGCATTGCTTCTTGATCTAGAATAAATCACTCAAATATAGCTTTCAATGCTATTTATGGGCTCACTCTACAATTTCTAGTTAGCTAAGGATATTAGGATCTCCCCAATGGGCAAATCCTCTATTTTCTTGGAATTTTGTTGGGTTTTGAGGTTTCCATGGGTTAGTGGTGGAATTCGGTTCTCACCAAGCTAGATAATAAACTTGCTTATTGGAATGAAATGCAGTGGAACCATGGAGGGTGTGACATGGTGATCAAAACCTTCCATCTTTCATGGATTATCTATTTTTAGCATGTTGCAAACTAAAAGATAAAGAGTTTGCAAAGTTGGAAAAACTTGAATAAAATTCCTCTCGATAGGAGAACTCAACAGGAGAGGTGTGTGAAAAATCAAATGGATGATTTGTGCAAACCATAATTTTTGGTGGTTTTGCCATTCAAGACATCGAGGGAATGGCAGATAAGTTGGGTGCCAAGTGGATGATTAAAGCATGACGCAACATGGAAACTTTCTAGGCAAAATTGATTCTATAAAAAAACAAAATCTTCTTTTATGCTCGTGAGACTTCCTATGTGGAAGGGGCATGATCTACTCACTATGATGTTTCATCCCTTTCAGTGATGTTCACACGGTCTGCTCCTTGTAAAAGATTTAGAACAAGATGAAACCATGCATTGGTCAATGAAGATTGGAAGTGGGCAGTTGGGATCATAGAAAATGACTCTATTTGCTTCCCTATTGGGGGAACCAAAGAAATGGACTCAAAGAACATGCAAAAGGCAAATAAACTATGGAACAAAGGGTTTTCTATGTGAAACATCTTTGGAAACAAGAGAAAAGACAATATATCTGATTTGAGGACATAGACTGGAGTACGAGAGTTGACTATGAAGATTGGTGTCTATTAATTCACAAAATCAATCCTTGGGAAAACGAAAAAACTTTCTTCCTTCTTGGGCTGATCCCCTGCACATTGAAGGATTAAGATGGATCAGCGGTAACAAATTGGAGAAGACATTGAGTCTCAAGAAGCACTTGGACTTCCATTCTCCCTTAACAAGAGAGATGGTGTCTGAAGTGACCCTGTATCATATGGAAATTTAAGTGGACTTCCTCTAGATAGGAGATCCCAATAGGAGAGGCGTGTGCAAAATAAAATGGATGATTTTTTGGTTGTTTGGACATTCATGACATTGGGGGAATGACAAATAAGTTTAGTGCCAAGTGGATGATTAAAGCATGGCGCAACACAAAAACTTCTTAGGCAGAATGGATTCTAAAAAAAATATTCTCTTATGCTTGTGAGACTTCCTATGTGGAAGGGGCATCATCTACTCACTATGATGTCTTATCCTTTTCCATTGAATCCTAGAGATTCACACTTAGTCTGCTTCTTGCAAAAGATTTGGAACAAGATGAAACCATGCATCAAGGTCAATGAAGATTGGAAGTGGGCAGCTCGGACTAGACAAAATGACTCCATTTGCTTCCCTATTGGTGGTCCCCAAAGAAATTGACTCAGAGAACATCCAAAGGGCAAACAGACTATGGAACAAAGGATTTTGTACATGAAGCATCTTTGGAATCAAGAGAAAATACAATATATTAAATTTGAGGACATAGACTCGAGTATGAGAGTTGACTATGAAGATTGGTGCGTACTAAGTGACAAAATCAATTCTTGGGAAAACTCAAAAACTCTCCTCCTTCTTGGGCTGATCCCATGCACATTCAAGGATTAATATGGGTCAACAATAACAAATTGGAGAATACATTGAGTCTCAAGAAGCACTTGGACTTCCATATCTCCATGAACAAGAGAGATGGTGTCTGAAGTGGCCATGGATCATATGGAAATTTAAAGTTCATGGACCTGTGGCATCCTCTCATTGAGAATAAGAAATCAATTATTATGTGGAAAATTATACACTATGGAATTCAGACTAATGTCAAAGCTAATAAAACTTTTGGGGCCTTTTTACTGGTGTAAGTGCTGCCCTTTATGGTAGAGAAACTTGCATCACCTCTTTTTTTCATGCCCTAGAAGTCACTTGGTCTAGTAAGCTCTTGCCGGCTTTTTGAGATTATGGAGTCAAATCAAGTGGAAGTAAGCATTGCTTGGAGAAGCCATATGTTGCTCTTCTGCCTTGTGGAATACTATAAGGAGGGAAGCACTTTGTAAGATATGGGAAGAAAGATGTGCAATCATCTTTGATGTCCATTCAAAAGAATGGTCGGATTGAGAGATCCATTGGCTTGTTAGGCAAAAGAATATGTAATTTTAAGAATTCCCCTCCCTTCAAACATCATAGGATATTTGTATAAAAAAGATCAAAAGTTAGTGGATTGCCCATGAGCATGATAAAAAGCTAATTAATATTCTCTCTAACTCTCTTTAAGAAATATTTTTCCTACCAAATTTAGGCCATCGTATTTTTGCACCTTCTGACCATCCTATCCCTGGTCTGTGGGATATGCATGCATTTATGCATGTATGCAGGTAAGCAAGTACATACATACATGTATGCAGGTAAGCAAGTACTTTCATACATGCATGCATTTATGCATGTATGCAGGTAAGCAAGTACATACATACATGCACATATGCATGCAAACATGTACACAAAGTGACCTACAAAGTGACTCAAAAACATAGTTAATATCGACCTATAGTATCAACAGAAAAAGAAACAGCACGGTAAACAATCTACACAAGAAACTTGTAGCAAAGTGATGACAACTAAGAATCCATGGCTGTATTGCTTCTGCGTCGCGTTGAACCTGCGAGTACATGTCCTGCTGAAGACGGACTGACGACTGTTTCAGACTTTGCATGAGGTCAGGAAGAAGGGGCTGCCAGAGCAGACGCTGTCGGTGCTCCTGCATCAAATCATACCCGCTGTTCCACTGTTTACTTGCTTTCTCACGTGGAGTAGTTGAAGGAGGTGTGGTCCATGGAGTAGCTGAGGACGGAGGACTGCAGCTGTTGTCGGGTTACGGTGATCTCTCTATCGCACGACTGACACTGCGTGTCTATCGCGATACCCGGCGGCTCTATCGCGATACCCGGCGGTCTATCGTATGCCAGCTCATCGGCCTATCACGCATTTAGGTGCTTATCGTGACATCTCGCAGTCTAGTTTTGCCAACTCTTTGGTCTATCGCGTTGCGTGTCTATCGCGACATCTGGATGCCTTGGTCTATCGCGACTTAAGGTCTATCGCGATATGCAGCCTGCTGTTGAAAATGGTATTTCGTTTGGTTGCTGCTGGTTCGCGTTGGAGCTCCTTTTTTAGTTTCGTGGACTGGAAGGTTTGGCTTCTCCTTTAGGGTGGGGAAGCGTTGGAACTTGGGCTCTCAGACTTTTCAAACCGGCGGCCCCGTTTCCTCAAGCTCGAGTTTTTTTTGTGTGTTCCCTCCTTCGTTAGTGCTTTATAAAAAAGAAGAAAAAAAAAAGAAACAAATAAAAAAGAAACAAAGAAAGAAAAGAGAGAGAAGATTCGAAGAAAAAGAAAAATAACTTATAGATTAGAAAAAAAGAGCTATCCATTAATGTGGGACGCTTGTGGGCTTTTTTCTTTACTTTGCAAAGTGATGGATCATAAGGAAATTAAGGCTTTAGTAGACAATGCTACAACTTAAGAATTTAAAGTAGGCTTCTTTTGGCATCAAGTTTGTAAGCCCAATTTCGTCCTTCGCGGAGCTTTTTGCTGTCCATCGTGGGTGGCCATCGCGGGCGGCTACTCTGCCCTTCGCGGGGAAAATCCTTTTAACTTGGTCATGGATGTGGCGACCCCCTCACTTGTGAGAAGTAACCTGGCCCCTCCTCTGGGGGAGATCGGTAACCTGGCCTCTCTGTTGGAGGGGGGGTCTTGTGCCGCCCCTGGGGCCTCCGAGAGTGTTGAACCCCCGGTGGTCTCCCTCAGTAGATCCACAATTTTGTCTACTCAGGAGGAGCTCAAGAAAGTTTGCCTCGTCGGCCAAATTTTTGGCCCTAGGCCCCCGCTCGAAACTGTGCGACAGTGGCTCCGAAACGAGTGGTTCCCCCGTGGACTAATTGTTTGTAAGTGTCAGTTCTTACCGGCTAGCCACTTGTTGCTAGTCTTTGAAAATGAAGATATGGCGTTCCGAGCCCTAAGCGTCGGCACCTGGCAACTTGGCCGGGCGACCCTCTACGTATTCAGATGGTCCCCTGATTTTACTCTCGACAAATCGAAATGGCTTCGGTACCCTCTCTGGGTTGAGCTCCCTAACCTTCCTTACTTTTTGTACAACTTCGTGTGGGACATTGTTTCTCCTATCGGCAAGCCGTTGGCCTCACGCGAGGACATTGGTGGTCTCATCTATGAAGGTGCAAGACACTCGTTCAATGCTCAGTGGCACCCCCAAATCTGCGTCGAGGCCGACCTCAGCACGCCGCTCCCATCGAAGATCAAAGTGGACTTGGGCGAAGAGGATGTATGGGAGCAAGACATCAACTACAAAAACCTTCCCAATGCATGCTTTTGTTGTGGCCAACAAGGTCACAGGATTAAAGATTGCCCTTTGAGACAAAAAAGCAAGCAAAATCAAGAGGCCTCCAAAAACGCTCAAGACAACAAAGGCGCTTTGACCCACTTGACGAAGGAAGAGGAAGGAAAGGGGCCCCTTAATCCAGATGCTGATGCGGATGGGTTCATCGAAGTCAGAAGAAGAAGGAAAAGAAGCCCTAGGGTGACTTCTGAGTGAAACAACTTGTCAGTTACCCCCTCTAGCAATTTGTATTGCAATCTGGAAAAGGAGATCAATGAGTTTGACTACCCAGGTGGGAACCTACTTGAGGTGGACACCAATGACAAAGCCCTAGAGATCCCTGACAATAAAGAAACCTCCCAGGAGGGCTACACTACAAGCAAAGAAGACGGCTTTACCACTAGTAACGAAGATAACATGGATAGTGAAAGTTCCATCATCGGACCGACTATTCCGGAAACGGTGCCGAAAACGGTGCCCAAGTCTTCCCAGCAGGAGGCATCCCGCAAAGGAAAACAACCTATGGAGTTACCCTGGAAAAGCCCCCACAAGAACCTATTGCTAATTCGGGATCCGATCCCAGCTAAAAAGAAAGATGAATCCAAGAAAAGAAAGGACAAAGCTCCCTCCCGCAAAGAGGGCTCACTACGACAATGATCATCATCTCGTTAAATGCTAGAGGGCTAACCGACCCCTCAAGAGCGACCATCATTGGTCAATGGCTTCGCGACATTAGCATAAACCCAGATTTTATATGTATTCAAGAGACTAAAATTGACGGAGAAGACCTCCAAAAACGGCTTAGACAGGTCTCCTCGACCCATGTTTGGATTTCAACGGCGCACCAGCGGGGGTCCAGTGGAACGGTAATCGAGAGACTGAACACATGGGCCTCCTTGGACTCGCTCCCCCACAACGTGCTTATCTGTGGAGACTTCAACATGGTGGAGGACCCTATGGACAGATGGATGGGTGCAAGGGCAGGGTCATCGACAGTCGGGAGAAAAAAACATGGGACAAGACCAAACTTCACTTGGATTTGGTTGAATTCAAAGACTCGAATGGCTTTTCTTGGTCAAATCTCCAAGCGGGCGAGGACCTGAGGAAAGCTAGACTTGATAGATGTTACATCTCTCAGAGTTTTACCCATCAATGGGGCCACCCGTCCCTCGCGCAACGCACCGACCTCACCATCTCTGATCACTACCCGATCGTTATCACTTTCCAACCTTCCAACAAGATCTGCAAGGCGCCTTGGTTCCATGCCAGTGCGCCCACCTTCTCTCTCCCCTCCATCCATCAAGAGATTGTTGATGTGTGGAAGGAGGAATTTGCCTCCAGCTTGTCTCCAGCCAAGTGCTGGAGAAGTGCGGTCGATAAGTCTCGAAAGATCATGATTAGAACCAAGAAGATGATCGAGACTCTGCGGCGGGCTCGTAGGGAAGCTCTTTACCACATACTCTGGAGGCTCGAGGAGGAAGTGAACAAAGGAAAACCTCAAGCCCAGAAAGGTCTTCGAAAAATCAGAGCGCTGTTGAGATACGAGGAAGAAATACAAAGGAAAAACTTGCAAATTTTCTTCAAGGAGTGGTGGGCTGGCAAAGCCAACAAACCCACCAAAGAGATGTGCCGTATCCTTAAAAGGAAACATAACAGAGAATCGATTCCCCTATTGCTAGACTTAAATGGAAATGTATGCATTTCAGAAGAAGATAATCTTGGGATCATTGAAGGGCACTTCACGAGACTCTTGGGGACCTCGAACCCCCTCTCCCACCATAGAAGGGACTGTATGGCAGCCATATCTAGGGTTTCCCCCTGCAGGATACCACCCAACCTTCGCTCCCTGCTACATGCCCCTATCTCTGAAGCAGAAATCATTGAGGTCATTGATGCGCTCCCTCTCGGTAAAAGCCCGAGACCCAACGGGCTCACTAACGAGTTCTTTAAATCCTTCAAGTTGGTGGTTTCCACCCCTCTTCATCTGATTTGGCAGGAGGCGCTCAGGTTGGGCGCACTTCCTTCTTGTCTCAACAATGGTATTATCAAGTTAATTCACAAAAAGGGGAAAAGAACAGAATAGAGAACTGGCGTCCTATTACGATGCTCCAAACAAGATACAAGATCATCGCCAAAGTCATTGACAATAGAATCTCTTGCCACTTGAGAGCATGGCTAAGCGAGGACCAAAAAGGTTTCATCAAAGGCAGGTCAATTTTGGAAACCATTATTGATATTTGGGAAGGACTTGAATTTGCAAATGAGTCTAAACAAGATGTGGTCTTCCTCAAGATTGACTTTGATAAAGCCTACGACAGGCTTGAATGGGACTATATTCTGCAGTCGCTCCAAGATCTTCGATGTAGTCATAAATTCACCAAGATGATCGCGACCCTTCTCGGAAACGCATCGACCCAAATTAACATTAACGGCAAACTTTCGAAGGTGATCAAACTTAGAAGATCTATCAGACAAGGGTGCCCATTGGCTCCCCTTCTCTTTGCCATCGCCACGGAGGGGCTTAGCAGGCTTGTGGCGCACCAGGTGGAATCTGGTAATATCAAAGGCCTCCGTTTGCCTCACGACCATAGTCAGATCACCATGAGACTTTTTGCCGATGATATGAATGCGTTTGTTCACAATGATAGTGCCAGCCTTGAGACGTTCTGGAGGTGTCTTGCTACCTTTTGTGAAGCCTCTGGATCCTTAATCAACCACTCTAAGACCGCCTTTAGAGCTATTGTGGGATCTTAGCCCGGCCTTCTCATTGATCATGGCTCTCAAATCATTCCGCAGGGCCAAATTTTTCGGCTTCTTGGGATCCCTTTGGGGTTTGGCGTCTCTATGGAACAACGGTGGAACTGGGTGCTGGCCAAACTCGAAAACAAGCTTAACTATTGGAGAGGTATGCAAATCAATCTTGCTGGTCGTGCGATGGTTATCAACACATTCCTCCTTTCTTCTACCATTTATTTCCTTTCATGTAAGAGACCGAAAGAGCAAGATCTATCCAAACTGGATAGTATTTGTAGAAACTTCCTTTGGACGAGCGATCACAATAGAAGGGGGTGCCTAAAATCAAATGGTCCATCTGCACTAGCCCTAGAGATAGTGGTGGACTTGGTATCCTAGACATTGGGTGCATGGCTAACAAACTGGCAGCCAAATGGATGATTAAGGCTTGGAGCAATGGGGAGGCCTCGTGGGCCAAGTTGATCTTCAGAAACAAGAACGAGTTGGCTCTCATGGGTTTCCCAAACGGGAAGAATCTCGACATCTTGACCCTGTTGTTTTCCCCAGTCCCCGTCTTCCCGAAAGGCTCTAATCTCGTATGCTCCCTATGGAAGAGTTGGAATAAAGTCAAAAGCTACACAAGAATTAGTGAAGACTGGAAGTGGGCAACCGGTATCAGACAAAACGACTCTATTTGGTTTCCAATCCATGGCATCCGGAGTGTGGAACCTTGGAACATTCAAAATGCCAAGAAATTATGGAACAAAGGCTTCAAAAAATGGAAACATCTCTGGAAACATGACACCAACCACTGAATCAACTTCGAGGATATTGACCCTTGCGTCAACATTTCGTACGAAGAATGGAACACTTTGCAAAGCAGATGTCTCACCTGGGATCGACACAAAACTCGCCTTCTCATGGGACACGACACATCAAGCTCGCTTGGTCTCAAATGGCACAATGGGAATAGCCTATCAAAAATCCCGAACATCAAAGAAACGATTGACTATCAGGTTAACCTCAACAAGAAGTGGTGCCTGTCATGGACGCGGCTTCGGTGGGACATGAAGTTCATGACTATCTGGCACCCCCTCATAGAAATCAAAAAGTCTGTCCTCTTATGGCAAATTCTTCATCATGGAATCTGGACCAACCTTAAGGCTAGCAAACTTTGTGGGATTTATCCTTGGTGCAAACGCTGCTACCGGTCTATCGAAGATGTCCCACACATCTTCTTTACCTGCCCCAACTCCAATTGACTTTGGCAGACGGTTGGAATGAAAATTAGACTTCAAAAACATCTTAGTTGGCAGCAAGCCCTGCTGGGAGAAGCGATCGGCTGCTCCGCGACCCTCTGGAATGCCATCGGAGGGGAGGTCCTATGGAAAATCTGGCGGGAAAGATGTGCTCTCAACTTTGGTGACTGCCCCAAGGAGTGGTCAATTGAGAAATCATTATTCCTCCTTGGCAAAAGGATTGTTAACTGCAAGAAATCCCCCCCCCTTCAGGCATCATCAAGTTCTCCTTTTGATCAATAAGAAGCTTAAACCCAAGTGGGCCCCGCATGAGGGTGATGAGAGGGTGATTAACCTTCTTTGTAACGCCATCTAAGCTCTGTTAAAACTTCCCCTGCTTTGTGGGATTTGGGGGGTCCCGTGGGCACTAGTCCCCTTCTCTTGTACTTTTCTTTCTTTATTTAATCCAAGTCCGGGAGAGTAGGCTAATGCCGAACTTCCTTTATATTAAAAAAAAAAAAGAAACAGCACTAGAGGTGAGATTGATGATGAACTTACAAGCGAGAAATCATCGTGCATGTCTTGAATACAAAAAGAAAGAATTCATTGGCAATGAAGAAGGCAAGTTTGAGGATTATCATCCAAACAATGAACTGAAGCATCCAAAATAGCCCAATGTTTCTCAACAAATTTCTTGTGGTAGCTAGAGAATAAATTTATGGTGATCATAAAAGCAAAGATAGAAATTGAAGCTCATCATATATTTGTATAAAGAAGTGAAATAGTCCACAAATGAGTAGTTTATTGAAGATGCATGGAGTTGACATGAAGAAGCATATCGCTGTTTTAAGAACATCAAATTACTAAACCTGTAGAAACTGCAAATAGCTCTTTCTAATTCAATTCTTCAATTTAAAATAGCTCTTTCTAATTCAATTCTTCAATTTATTCAATGATAGAACAATAGGCTATACCTTTAATTTCCAGAAAAGATATTTTTTAGATTATAGCGTTATTTTTGCATCATAACCATATAGTCTTTACCTTCAAGGACACCCACAAAGGGCAATCATACATATCACATGATCATTCATTATCCCTGCTCAATGCATATATCAACTTACTCAACCACAAAAGGATCCTTAGCAGCAGGTTTCTTGTGGTCATCAAGTTCCCAACCCAAATTATGAGTGTACACATATATATTTATAGGCTCCAAGCACACATTGCCTTTAAGTGATCAAGAACATTCACATAACCCTTTCCATATTTTCCAGACCCCTCCTCTCCAAGCACAAAGTGCCTTTAAATTATCAAGAACATTCAGAGAAACCTTTGCACGTTTTCCAGACCCCTCTGCTCCAAGCACAAATTGACTTTAAATTATCAAGAACATTCAGATAAACCTTTGCACATTTCCAGACACCTCGATTGGTGCTAGCATCATGAACATCATCATGCCTAGAATTTTTCATTTCTCCACTTATGATCTGAACATTTCTATGGAAGAAATTTATAACATTATTTAAAAACTTAATATTCACCTCAGGTCAAAGAAAAAAACACCAGCTATTAGTTAATTCTTTGATTATTCTTGCCTATCCTTTGCATAGGCATATTATATGGAAATCATAACACCATGCTTGTACATATGTACCAAGAGTATCCCAAAACCATGCTTGTACATATATACCATATAACCTCAAGAGTTTTTAAAAGTGTTTTGTTTAACATGTGAAATCATTTTCTCGATCCATAAATAACATATGGAAGGTTGCAAGATAAGTATATAAACTTTAGAGCTTTTTTTAACCTCATAGTACAACATCCTTCAACATCTCCTTTTATCAAATTATTCATTCACATGGCCTCATTCTACCATCCTAGAGTATAATGACTATACACCAAAAGGCTCCATTCCTGTGCATGTATAGTTTAAGACCTTCAAAGGTGGAAAGTAGGTGACTTCTCGGCTTCAAGATGTACATGTTTATATCCCAAAATGCTTTTGCTTAAGGGCCTTATTGTTTCAATGTAAATTTTACACAGTTTATTGTCTCCTTGGAATATCCAATCATTCCTTTTTTGCTATTACAATCTCAAAACCAACTAAATAAGTTTTCAAACGATATATAAGCCATTGAATATATAAGTAGAGAACTACAACCCAATGAAAAATTCCTTGTTTTGTGTTTTTGTATAAGCTCTGTACTAGCATCTACCAAGAAAACTCTACCAAAGAATATGTCCTATACATAACATATCATTTTTGGTATTGAACTTTATAATACCCTGTGAAGCTTGAAAATATACCTATCAGTTCACTTTTTAACATACTGATAGCTTTATCATCATATAAAACTGAAGCAACTGTGCTACCCACTATACCAATCATTAGGTTCTAAGACTACAACAATGTTACACTAATCATTCACACATACCTATTACTTGTATCATGTGAATTGCTCCTAATCTGAAAACTTCATACACTTTTCATTTTAGAATGATGTAGAATATATATTGCATAAATAATCAAAATTTTTTTATTTGGGGAAACTTTGTTGGATCCTCAATCACCACGAAGGGAAGAACCTTTTTTTTTTTTTGCAAACTACCATTTACCACAACACTCGAGCAATAATTTGTGCATGTTGCATAATCGGTAGATAATACACTCCAAAGAATATATATGTGAGCAAAGGTCATACATTGTCACTCCTCTTTAAATGACTTTCAATAGGAGTTCTAATCAACAGGTAGTGTACACACACACAGTCACCGACATTTCACAAACTTAAAATAGGTATCATGTCTCTATCTCTCTCTCTCTCTCACGTGAAGCTTGAAAGCGCAACTATGGCAACAAAAAGAACTTGACAAGCACCACAAAGAGATATTGGAGCTTGGATGTAGAGATGTCTAAGTCTCGATAGTGGAGGATGAAATCATAACATGAACCCCAGACTCGAGAGCCTTCAACCTTCAATCACCAGTGCTTTCACACAAAGGTGTTACATGACATAGGCACATCACCCCTGACTCCATAACCTTTATCTTTAACACCTCATATACAGAAGAGGTATAATTGACACCCAAAATAGATCTTTGGACATCATTTGAAGCTTGTGTTAATATTTTGGGCTTCATAATGAAGTATTGTCTAAATTTTGGGGCTTCATTTGAAGCCCGAAACCTTTCTTTTTTAAATAATTTAAGGAAGTTTGGCCTTAGCCTACTCTCCGAGACTTGTATTAAATAAAGGAAAAGAAAAGTACAAGAGAAGGGGACAAGTGCCCACGGGACCCCCCAAGTCCCACAGAGCAGGGTAAGATCTTACAAAGCTTAGATGGCATTAGAAAGAAGGTTAATCACGATCTCATCACCCTCGTGAGGGGCCCACTTGGGTTTAAACTTGTTGTTGACCAAAAGGAGCATTTGATGATGCTTGAAGGGGGGGATTTCTTGTAGTTAGCGATTCTTTTATCGAGGACGAACAACGATTTCTCAATTGACCACTCTTTGGGGGAGTCGCCAAAGTTATAAGCACATCCTTCTCGCCAGATCTTCCATAGGACCTCCCCTCTGATGGCATTCTAGAGAGTTGCGGAGCATCCGATCGCTTCTCCCAACAGAGCTTGTTTCCAACTGATATGTTTCTATAGTGTAATTCTCTTCACGACAATCTGCTAGAGCCTGTAGGCGTTGGGACAAGTAAAGAAGATATGAGAAACATCTTCAATGGACCCAATGCAACGCTTACACCTGGGAGGCACCCCACATATTTTGTTAGCCTTAAGGTTGGTCCAGATTCCAGGATGAAGAATTTGCCATAAGAAAACCCCAAAACCTTTTTTGAAGCCCCATGGGGCTGTAAACTTAAACACAGTCCAGATGCAAGCGAGCTATTCTCTACACGAGGTAGCTTAAACGATTAACTCTGCGCTGTGTTAGAGAAGTGATGAGCTTCTACTAAAGGCCTGACACAATCGTAAGCTTGTACTAATGAGCTGTACGTCTGCTTCAAGTTGGCGATGGCTGGCATCCTCAAAGAACGAGAACGTTAGTTAACTAGTGAGTAGCACTGAGCTATAAGAGCAAACCAACGAGCTTTAGAAAGAACCCTCCTGACAAATGCGTAAACTTGCGGTATCGAGATATGCGTCCCCTTCAAGTAGGTGATGGTGGCGATGATGCAAAGCAGGAGGCACGAGGTGAGATCTGTCAGGCTATCGATTCAGCTTGGCAATGGTGGTGATCTCCGGCACACAGAGGAATGACGTGTGATCCAAGGTCTGTTGAGTTCACATGAAGATGGCAAAATATATAAAAAATAGATTCACATCTCTCGAGGCTTGAATGAATTGAAAGTGAGACCCTACAATGAAGGGCATAGTATCCAGAGTCCCTTCGAATCTTGCACAAGCAAGGGTAGTACATTTAGAACCTACTAAACATGGATAGAGTTGTAAGGCTCACTAACGAGAGGAATTTGGAAAGGACAAAATAAAGCATATAATGGCCTCATCATCCTCAAAATTGGATCAAGGCCACCCATTTATGAAACCTACAAACAAAAGTTTGTGCTATCTAGTTTCTATGTTTTTCTCTAGGTCTGCATAGACAAGTATAGAGAGTGATTATCACACCATCCAAAAAGATAAGTTGCACTATGAGGAGCTATGAAGATCTTGTTCAAAATTATTAGAGCCATTCTGCACTTGGACATATGGGTTGTGGACACTCTTCACAATGCAATCAAAAGCTGTAACGTGTGGAACACCTTGACAACTCCATGGCTCATGAGAAAGATGGCGGCCATGGCATGGACCTTGACGTACCTTATCATTGGATTTCTCACCAAGGACATTGTTGCTTACAATGGCTATGTGTGAGGAGGACCTCAATGATCAAGGAAGACAAATGTTCTCATACTTCCTTGAAGATCACATCCGGGTAATATACTAAAAAAATCAGGTTGGTCTCATTTTGAGTCAGGTTTGAGTCTTCAAAGCTCTCTTCTTGGCCTCATAGAGCTTGTTTGAAAGAGTTTTTGAATTATTTTTGGAGTCCCTTTGAGATGTATTGGTGCATGATTTTCTTTGCACAAGTTCAAGAACTTCAAGGAGAGTGTTCTTTATGCTTCCTCTATAGGGAGTGCTCAACTTTGGATCTATTTTTCAATAATATCATTGTCTTTACAAGTTTCTTGAAGAGATCTCAGCATTGGTGGTAACAACCACTAATCATCAACAATTTAGCGATACTTGCTAGCTTCTTTTGTACGAGTGCATTGGGCTTACATAAGGCTATTCTTAGACTATTTTTGAGCTTTTTTAGCTCATTCATACTTGATCATTACTCATGTATTTTGGTTGAGCACATGCTATGTACATCTTCGTGGACATTGCCTATGTAAGTTCATGTGGTATGCCACAATGGTTATGGTTTACCTATGTAAAAGAGAATCATGATGAGGTTTCCTTGATTGGGAGACACCCAAATTCTAGGATCTCTTTGATGATGCAAGCAAAAGACGTACTCTAGTGTCACCATAGGAGATATATGCTCGTGGAGTTATAGGTGCACAATAACCCAAAGTTGGTTTCATCTATTATTCGAGTATATGTAGTAAGTGGTACAAAGATCTGTAATGTGATAGTCATATAGTTTTAGGATGCTTTTATCAATTCGTTGACAATGTTTTGATACTCAAAGTCACATTGGAAGAGAAGATTCTATCAAAATTTTCACAAATTTTGGATGTTCATCCATACATAGGCTGATTTTACTCCTTCAGTTGCTTCCTGCTATGAACATATCATATTGCACATAGTCATTTTGGCATTTTCTCATTGATCATTATTGTTTATCTCCTCATCTTTTTTTTTTTGGCGGAGGGGACTCTACCAGAATGTTCCCAAAATGTGACAATTAGTCATAATTTCAAAGTGTAAGTGTTGCTAGGACATTTCTTTTTTTATTAGTATTCAACTCTATTATTTCTTACCATGGCATTACAGGTTTTGAGCACATTTGGTGGAGCAAGGTCTAGTGCAAGTGGATCCAAAAATAACTATAACTTGAAAGAGAAAGAACACTTTGAGATTCAAGAGTTTCAGGGCATAGAATTCTCTTTATGGAAGAATTAGATTTGTGAGAACTTGATTTAGAGAAAACCCTACAAAGCAAGTTGTTGATATGGATGATGGTG
Organism: Ceratopteris richardii; assembly: GCA_020310875.1. NCBI lineage: Eukaryota > Viridiplantae > Streptophyta > Polypodiopsida > Polypodiales > Pteridaceae > Ceratopteris > Ceratopteris richardii. Next base: position 125,555,426 of record CM035406.1, read on the forward strand.
ATAGTGGAGAACTTGATTAGATGGCCATGTCTACAATTTGAATACATCTTGTAGATAGTATCTATTCCATTGTTCTCAATTCGCAGAGAGGAGAGGAGGTTTGGAAGAGGCTTTTCAAAACTTATGAGAAAGATAGTACTTCGAATAAAGTGTATTTGATGAGAAAGCTTTATGACTTGCATATGAAAGACATGAATAGTGTTGCTACTCATTTGAATGAGCTTGATAAAGTCTTAGTTGACATGGATAATGAGACAAAACCATTTCTCTTGTTATGTATATTTCTACCATCCCAAGTTACATTTTTCGTAGCTATTTATAATAGCTCGCCTTGTGGCAAGCTTATCTGACATATGCATTTGCACTTGTGAGAGAAGATATTATCAATAAGTCTATAATTGTCATACATAGCTGAAATACATATCGTGTTTGTTATTCTAACTAGGGAAAGAATCATGACACATGATGGAAGCAAGAACAAAGACAAAATGGTCAATGTGGCGAGAGTAGAAGAATCAAGAAGGGGTGATATTGAATGCCATCATTTCCATAATAAAGGAAATATGAACAAGGATTGATATGCTTGAGAGAATGCCAAAGGCAAAAGAAATTATATTGATGGGATATTAAATAGTTATCTATATAATCTAATGCATTTATGTTATGTGAAAAAAGAGATAACAATAAGGATATCTCTTCAAAAAGCACACATGAAAGTAAAAAGTTTCTCTTTTTTACAGAGATTCCTATATTTTATTTACAAAAATCAAGATCTACAATGATCCTTCTCTTAACCATGTTTTTAATAACTTTCTAGAAAGAACCCTCTACATGGGTCTTTATTTATAGAATATATAGAAAATATACTTTCTCTTATTTGTGTCTAGACACATCCAAAATGTCTACGCCCAAAGCTTTAGCTTCTATATCAAAACACAAAACACATTAATATCTCAATAAATTAAACTCCAAAATTCAACATTCCATAAATTTTAGAACATTGTGTTATCTTTCTCTCTTTTCTTTTTGATACAAACATATATGGTCTTATGCCCACTAGGTCATTAGGTGGTGGTCTTTACTTTGTCGTTTTTGTAGCTGATGATACTAGAAAAGTCTCAATACATCTTATCAAGTCTATGAGTTATTCCTTAGTTTCTAAAACTTGCTTGCTTTTGTACATACTAAGAAGGGAACTAAGTTTGAGGCTTTATGGTCCCATAATGGAGGTGAATATACCTCACATGAGTTTATCCATCTTTCTTAGTCTAGATATGTTTTTAGAGAGCTTACAACTCCTTATATCAAAGTAAAAAATGGTGTAGCAAAAAGGATGAATAAAAAACTCAAGGTAGAGTTTTCTCTATGTTGCATCATGAAAACATTTCACATTGCTTTTTCATAGAGGAAATATTGATTTTAGTTCATGTGATTAACCTTTCACCTATTAATGACAAACCCTTGAAAGTGGCTCAAGAGTTACGGACAAGGAAACCGTGACATTATAATCACATTTGAGTATTTGGATTTGAAGCAATGTTCATGTTGCAAAGAACTTGAGACAAAAGTTGGATGACATTATCATTGGATATGGCAGATATGGTCACTTTGGATCTTGCTTATGGGATTTTCAAGCACGATCAATGATAAGAAATAGTAATGTCAATTTTAACGAGTCCAAGATGCATAACGATCCCAAAGATGTTGAAGTGAAATGTATAATATTTGAGGAAGTTATTCCTTCTACAAGTATGCAAAAGAATCTAAAGAAAAAGGTTATACATGAAAATATTTAACAAAAATCTACTAGGGCTCCTTATCAACACCCATTGAGATGATCTCACATGTATCATAGCCATTTTATTGGATTTTCTCATGGTGATAGATGATAATGGGTCTTCTTATTATAATGAAGATATGCAAACACATGATCATGTCAAGTGGGAGTGCACCATGAAGAGTGAACTTGATTTTATTTATAAGAATGGTACTTGTGAATTTACCTTTATCAACTCGCAGGAAAGTGTTACCATGCAAATGGGTACACAAGTTGAAATTAATATCAAGAAGAGCTTGTATGGAATTAAGAAGTCACATGGACATAGGTCTCAAAATTTTTATGCATGCATGAAGTTGTAAGGCTATTCTAGAAGCAATGAGGATCACTATCTCTACACTAAGAGATGTCTGGATGGTAGCTTGTCGAGAAGTCCTCAAAGGACTTGTTTCTTTTCAAGGAAAATTTAAGCCAAACTTTTGATATGAAAGATTTGGGAGATGCAAACAATAAACTTGGTATGATGATTTCTTGTTGTAGGCATACAAGATTCATATAATTATCTTAGAGTGAGGACATAACCAAAGTAATATGAGTTTACTCACTACTAATTATTTCTTAGAATTCTCTTCTATTGGAGCATATATGATCATCACTAAACTCGTTCATAGTGGTGGTTGTTGTCCTAGAAAAAGTATAGGCTGTTTTTCAAGTTTTCTACGTCATCCACATAGTGTTTGTGGTTTATTAGACCTCTTCCTTACCAATAGTCTATTGTAGAAGTATTAATTGTGGTTAGTCCATTTTTGTATGGACATGCAATATTTCAAAGGTATTCTTTTAGTGGTTTTTGAATTATACAAAACTATGTAGGATGATCCCATCGACAAGGATAAACCTTTTAACTTGTTTTTCTTTTTCAAATTAAAGGACGTAAGATCTTGCAATGACTTGGGGTAGCTCCTCACTAGGAAGAACTTCATTATCCACACTTTGAGTTGATTCTTTGGTTATCATGTATGAACCTCTATTACCTTTTTGACTAAGCATTTCTAAAGCCCGAATAAAGCAATGGTACTTGTTTGCTTATAAAATTATTCTCATCTAGTACACATCTATCAAGACATTCCTCAATATATCTAGCTGCCACAAGCACATTACCTTTTTTTTTCTTGCTTGAATGTGCATATCAATGTAGTAGTACTATTCTAAATCCCTCTCTTTGAAAATTCCCTAGTGAGCTATTCTAAATATAAACATTTCTTTTACAATAAGTTGGAATCCAGACTAAGATATGCTAGTGAGTCTGAGTCAAAATGCCTCAAACTGAATTTCGTTGTCTCCTACTCCCTCAACTCTTGGTATTTTTTTAAAAGCATCCACATTTTCATGGATCTAAGAACCTAAGTATCCATCTTATCGATTTTGAAATCATGTAGCTACTTGGGAAGAATCAACATGTCTATTTTGATTATAAAGTTCATGCCTTATTCAAATTAATAAATCATCAATACTTTCTCCCTCTTAAAGGAATGGATTGGCTGATTTACGAGTTTTATGCATGAATATGTTTTCAGTATTTACTTGAGTTCTCATAGTACAAGTGGGTGTGTTGTTCCTTTGAATATATGCATGCAAAAGGAGGGTGATAACCATGGCCTTATTGCCATAAGAAGGGAAAAATTACTACAAAAAGCTAAGTAGATTTATTTGCGTATGAGATCCATTTTCATTTAATCTTGTTGTTTCTAGAACAAATAATTTATGGTCCTTGAAGGTCGGGAAGCTCTTGGTGTTTCTTATCCTTCTGGAAAGTCTAGGGAGGGCTAAATAGACCATTCTTGACATGGGCTACCATGTAAGAAATACTAGCACATCGGAATAGACCAATAGACAAAGTTGAGAAAGAACACAAACAAATAGAGATGTAGACTGAGTGATAGAGAACTCAAATTGTCAAATTTCCAAGAGTAACACAACTACAAAGATGGTGCTATCCATTCATGCACTCCCAATATGGAGCTTACATGGAAATCTAGATAGACTCTAGATGGAGGGCTTACTAGTGTGTAATGCTATATAGAGCTTCACATGGTCCATGCTTCTATAAGTTTTAGAATGAGAGTTAATATAGATAAACATAGTTTATAATTCGACAACATTTGTATGGCCAGAGGTCATACTCTCTTGGCCATATCAGTTAGGGAGATAGCCCCAATATGTATGGCTGAAAATAATTGGTCAAATATATAATCTGACAATATTTGTATGACCAAAAGTCCTACCATCTCCGCCATACCAATCAAGGAGTGCAAATGGAGTTTCTTGCACCCATAGAAGGGGGAAGAAGCTCAAGTTGCACTCCCTCCCTTAAGGTTATATGGAAAAACCACAAAGTACCACAAAGACCTTTATTCTTGCCTTGAAAGAAAACCCAATGGATCAGACGTTTATGCTCTTCCTAATCTCATGGCTAGGCTCACAAAGATCATCTATTGCCATCAATCATCACACATATACATCATCTAATATGGAACTTAGGGTTCCAAAGATGTTTGGGCTCTCACAATGGCCTCTCCTCGTAATGGGGGCCTTACAACTTAGAGAGATAAAAATCATCCCTAGTTCTTACCATACTTCAAGGCCTAAACAATAATCCATTAAATCTAAGTCTATCATTTCAACTTTTGGACTAAAGGCATATTTTGTTTCCCGTATAAGAGCATCATCATTTCCTAGAATCATAAGGTCATCTACATAGATTGTAATCACAATTGCATTCCCTCTCGTTAGAACATATGATTTAGCATAATAAGCACAATATTTTGAAACGATCCAACAGATACTTATCTATCCATCAATACCATGTGCTAGGGGCTTGTTCTAGCCCATACAATGCATTCTTTAGCTTACATACCTTGTTCTTTGAATGAGGAGCATCTAGTGGCTCATACACATATACCTTCTTCTTGAGGTCTCCATTCAAGAATGTCGATTTGACATCCATATGATATATTGGCGATCATTTATGTGAAACTACACAATACTACTCGGATACTAGGCATCTTTGCAATTGAAGCAAACGATCCACAAAAGTCAATCCATTCAACTTATGAGTATTCCTATGGAAAAAGTCTTGCTTTGTACATTTGCGAATTACCATCAGCATTGTACTTTGGCTTCAATACCCACTTGATGATGATGCCTTTCTACTTATGGGGTCAACCCACTAGCTCCCAAGTCCCATTCTTCATAATATTGGTGCATTCTTCTTGCATGAGAGCCCTCCAATTGAGATCATCAAGTGCCTCTTCCACATTTATTGGTACCTTTGCTTGTTCTAGAATGAGCTCAACCATGAAGGTTGTATTTATAATATGGGCACTTGTCCATCTCTACTCCTCTACTCTCTATGATTGCCTTGGTCCATCTTGAACCTATTTTATTGACTATGGGATGGGGTTTGTAGAATCATAGAGCCACTTCCCATGTGGCAATGGATTTTCCACTTGGATGATGAAACGTTAGTGACTTTTAGACTCATCATCTAAAAATGTTTCTTCCTTCCCTTGTGTAAAAGGGATAGCTCTTGGGTTAGCTTCATAGTGGATTGCCCCTTTGCGCGATAATAAAGTGGAACCTCTCTTTTCCTCCTCCATCCTTTTGACCTTCTCACGTACATTCAGAAAAGTGTTGAGACATTTGCAAAATGTTTGAAGTGGTTCCAAGTCATTCTAGAGGAAGCAAGGCACCTCCTTGATGAGACCATGCCATTCATGAGAAAATTAAATAGGAAATGCAAGAAGGGTGAAAAATGTTGATATATTTAGGTAGTGATGTGTGTGAACACACTAGGACCACCGGGGCACTTTTTTCCCTCTTTAGGAGGTTCTTTTCCCCAGCTTGTATATATGCCTATCGCCCTAATGGGCTACTTATCTTTGTACATTCTCTAACAATACATTCAGACTTGTGTGTTTGTGCTCCAAGCTTCTTCTTCTTCCTTGTGATGTTCGCGTGCTTCTACAGACGTCTATCTCCAACAATTGGTATCAGAGTAGGTCGCCGCTTCATCTAGGGCATTGTCGACACTCCTCCATTTGCAGTCTCAGAATCGCATGAATTTTGGTGAGCATACTCAGCGTGTTTCCGAGATCAAAACAGCTTTGTTTTGTGGTGCCAAAATCGCGATCTGAGCTCGTTTCGGCCTCGGAACGCACTATCACAGTGCTTGTGTAGGCTATTTTGTCTTTTTGTGCCAAAGGTATACAACAGTTTTTGTTCACCAGTTTAAGCGTCTCGAAGTCTGCTACAGGTCTAACAGAACTCGTCTGGGCAGTTCTGTTGAACTTTTTGAGAGACAGTCAATTTTTTGCATCAAGGTATTTTAGTCACCGGCCATGGTTGAAAGCGAGGATGTATTCCGTATGTTGGCTGTTGAGGATAAGTTGGATGGTACCAACTACCCATTATGGGCTTATATGATGTGACATGTATTGGTTGCAAAAGGATTGTGGAACATTGTGCAAGGTGTTGAAAGACGTCGTGTTACATCTCTGTCTACAGGTACTACAAATACATGTGCTGGATTCCTGTTCGTGCTGTTGTTTCTACTGCACCTACTACAAAGATTTGCTGGGATGGCAGAGATGCCCAGGCACATGCATTGATAGCTTTGTCTGTCAAACGTGCCATTATTCCTCACATTCGCTCTTGCAGAACAGATCAGGATGCTTGGGATACACTTACCATATTGTACCAAGCTAGGAATGAGGCTTGTGTTGCTTACCTCCAAAAACAATTGGAGAGTGAGCACATGAATGAAGGTGATTCTATGGATAGTTTCCTAATGAAGATCAAAGACTTGAAGGAACAATTGATTTCTGCTGATGCGGTTATACCAGATAGCTCACTTGTGCAGACCGTTCTCAATGGTCTTCTTGATTCATATAAGAGTTTTGCTTCTACTCTTCGTTTGATGATGAAAGGCAATCCAAATGCCTTATCATTTGAGGAGTTAGTCTCTGTTCTGTTGCAAGAAGATCAGTCCAGGCATAACAGGTCCATTATGCGACTGGCAGATCAAGCTTTCCTAGCTAGTCAGAAGGGCAAAGGAAAATGGAGCTCTTCAATTAGTAAGCAAAAATCTGCCAATTCTGCATATTCGAAGAAGGAAGATAAAGATGAGAAGAAATCAGAAAAGCAGAAATTGTTTTGTGAGTACTGTAAAGGGAATGATCATATCATAAAGAACTGTCCAAAACTGGCTGCTAAAGAGGCAAAGAAGAAAGAGGCTGGAATGGTTGTTGCAGAGGCCTCTACACCAAAAACAGAGTCTACAAATCTTGTGCAAGAAGAAGAATGGGCGTTTACTAATGTCTGCAGTTTTGACCCATCTTCTCATGAGAAGTGCATGTCTGCAGTAGACTCAGATGTTTGGTATTTTGATAGTGGGGTGACCAAACATATTACCTTCCTTTCCAAAAGATGGTTCAGTTCGGGCTACACAGAAATTGCAGCTTGTACATAATGATGTCTGTGGTCCTATGCAGACACCCTCTTTTGGAAATTACCTTTACTTCGTGACTTTCATTCATGATTTTTCCAGGAACGCATGGGTATATCCACTCAAGGCAAAGTTCAAAGTGTTCATGTGCTTAAACAGTTTTTGGTTTTGGCAGAAAATCTGTCAGCATGTAAAATGGGCACCCTCGGTTCTGATCGAGGGGGGGAATATATGTCTTCTGATTTTAATGCATTTCTGGCTAAACGTGGGATAAAACACCAGTGTACAGTGCCGTATACACCTCAACAGAATGGAGTTGCTGAACGAAAGAACAGGTCTCTCATGGAGATGGCGAGTCAGGCTTTACCTCATAGTTTCTGGCTTGAGGCTATCATGTGTGCAGCATATGTACTAAACAGGTGTCCCACTAAAGCGCTATAGTCTATCACTCCATATGAGGCTTGGCATGACCGCAAGCCATCTGTTGCTCATCTGCGTGTTTTTGGTTGTTTGGCATATGCACTAATGCCTGAACAACATCGCAGAAAATTGGATGATAAGGGAGTAAAATGTATTTTTGTTGGGTACAATTCTGAAAGTAAAGGTTATCGTCTGTATCATCCACAGACTAAACGCATTTTGGTTAGCCGTGATGTTGTCTTTGTGGAAGATGCTATTCATCCATTGCTTTCGTGTACTAAGGAGACATCTGTTAGCTCCAAAGACATGTATGATACTTTGATGCCTCTTTTTACAGGTGGACAGTCTAGTGCTATTCCTAATGAGGCAACTTCTCAGCCTTTGCAGGTTTCATATGATGATGTAGATCATTCCATTTCTTATGCAGATTTACATGATGCACTTGTTGATGAGAGAGCTGATATTGAGCAGGCAAAAACTATGCCAAAATGGCTGGTGCAGACTTTGCGTGACAGCAAATTAGATGCACCTTTGTCATATCGTACTCATTCAGGCTCTCATAGTGCCTCCTTTGCATCGGATTGCTATGCTATGGCTCCGTCTAGTCTCTGTGATGAGAATGAGCCTGTTTCTTTTAATGAAGCACAAAATTCAGAAAATTGGATGGCTGCTATGCAATCTGAATATGATGCTATAATGAAGAATGGTACATGGTCTTTATGTGACTTGCCTCCCGACAAGAAGGCCATTGGCACTAAGTGGGTATACAAGCTGAAGCGTAAACCTGATGGTACAGTTGACAGATATAAGGCCAGGCTTGTTGCAAAAGGTTATGCGCAGGAAAGAGGCATTGATTTTGATGAGAACTTTGCACCTACATGTCGTATGACTACTGTTCGGAGCATTTGTGCACTTGCAGCCCATCATGGTTGGAATGTACATCAATTGGACATTAAAACAGCATTTTTGAATGGTGACTTGCATGAAGAAGTGTATGTTTTTCAGCCCCGTGGCTTTGTGCAGAAAGGGCATGAAAACCAGGTGTGCAGGTTAAAGAAGGCATTATATGGTTTAAAGCAAGCACCACGTGCTTGGTATGAGAAGATACATGCCTATCTGGTTGCACATGGTTTTGAGAACAGTCCAACTGAAAGCACCTTATATGTTAAGCGTGCTAATGATGTGCTTCTGATCATCATTGTCTATGTTGACAACATGCTGCTCACTAGTCCTATTGAGAAGCATATTGCTGATTTTATGGCTGATTTGCATGCCTCATTTGAGATGTCTGATTTGTGGCATTTGCATCACTATTTGGGCATTCAGTTTATGCAAGTTGATGGTGGAATGGCTTTGTGTCAAACTGTCAAATCGCTACCCTGAAGCTCTCAATGATGCTCTTCATTTTTCATAACTGCCTGTACAGTAGTTCGAAGCTCTCTTCTCAGAGTTAGCGCGAGCACGAAGACCGACATCTTGAATCATCCGCCCAGCCACGTAATGGTCTACAATAAATGCTCTCTCTCCTCATATGAGTGCCACTTGGTACTCATATGAGTATCCTACTCAATATGTAATAGAGGAGGGTCACACCTCAACTTCCTTTTCAAATAGGATAAGAGAGAGAAATATTAGAACCACTACTCCCACTATATCCCCATGTATGGAAATACATGGTCTTGTCTCCGTGTTGTTTCCCCATATCCTTCCCCTTAAGAAGACGCTTGGGAAGGTAAACTAAAACTGGGAAACCGTCTCTGAAGGGTGCTAACCCTCTCCCATGTGGCACTATCTTCTGAACTATATTTCCACTTTACTAGACACTCTTTATACAAGTGACTTCTCGTCCGTTTCTCTCGAGTGCGTAGTATGCTCTCAGGCTCATGTGGAATCGATTGAACAGAGATAGGCTCTACTACCTCACTATCTGGAATGAGGTTGTCAGATTCACCCAGCCTTTTCTTAAGCCGGCTAACATGAAATACTGGATGGATTTGACTATTCTCTGGAAGTTGGAGCTGGTAAGCCATCTTTCCTGTCCACAATACCTAGGAGATAGTTTTGGACAAGGTCCCGTCTTCATGGTTTCAGATCTAGATGGAACTCTAAGATAGACCTGCTCTCCTACCTCAAAATTGATATCTCTCCTTTGAGGGTCAACATAGGCTCTAGCTCTATCCTGAGCTCTCCTAATGCTGTCCTTAGCAAGCCTAAGCATATCGTTCATCTCTTCCAAGAAGTCCTTTGCAGCTTGAACTTTTTCATTCTGCAAGCCTACTGCATAAGGAGCTCTTGACTGAAACCCATACATAAGCATAAATGGACTATGCCCGGTGGAAGAGTGCTTGGCACTATTATATGCAAACTCTACTATAGGTAAGTACTCTTCCCAATTAGTTTTCCTTTCATTTACATATGCTCGAAGCATATCCTCTAGGATTTGGTTAACCCTCTTTGCTTGCCCATCCGACCGTGGATGCTCGGCCGTACTCATGCTAAGTCTCGTATCCAACCTTTTGAAGACTGCTCTCCAAAAGTGGCTAGTAAACTTCCTATCCCGATCGGAAACTATGTCTAAAGGAAGAGCATATAACCGGTATAGGTTCTCTACAAAAAGTCTAGCCAACTCTGGTGTCTTCACGGTAGTACGTGTCGGAATAAACCTAGCCATTTTGGTTAACCTATCCACAATTACCCAGACCGAGTCGTGCCCTCTCTGGGTCTTAGGTAATCCAACTATAAAGTCCATGGAGATACTCTCCCACTTCCCATTAGGAATATCCAATGGGTGGAGTAGTCCTCCAATCCTCAACCTCTGAGCTTTGTTGACCTGGCATTTATTGCACTTAAGCACATACTCTAGGATGTCCTTATGAAGTCTAGGCCAATAAAACTGCCTCTTAACAAGATCATAAGTCTTGTTAACTCCTGGGTGTCCCGCACTAGGTGTGTCATGACACTCATATAAAATATGCCGTCTCATCTCAACATCTCTAGGGACACACACCTTACCCTTATATAATAGATATCCATCATGGACATTGTAATTCTTCCACTTGAATCCTTCTTGAGTACCCGTCGATACTCCATCCTTACTAGAAACCCGTATACTACGATCCCCATTCTCTATGGCTTCCCAAATCTCGGAATATGCAGGATCAAGCCTACATTTTCCTCTAAGGGACTCAAGTAGCTCACTAGTGATCTGAGTAAAACTCAGTCCATTGAGCATAGGCATGCGGCTAAGTGAATCAGCCACTACATTAAACTTTCCCTTCCTATACCTAAGCTCATAATCAAACTCTTGAAGGGTCTCTGCCAATCGGGCCTTACAACCTTTAAGGTCTGTTTGATTAGAGAGCCACTTAATGCTCTCTTGATCAAACACTATCATAACTTTGGCACCATATAAATAATGACGCCACTTCTTCAAAGCATGGACTATTGCATACAACTCCTTCTCATAGACAAAGTAATTCTTCTGAGCCGGTTCTAGTTTCTTGCTCTCAAAAGCTAATGGTCTACCATCCTGTACTAAAACCGCTCCTATAGCAAAGTCACTCGCGTCAGTCTCAACCACAAATGGTTTGTTGGGATCTGCTATGTGTAAAAGTGGAGCTGTAGCAATTGCTACTTTCAACTTTTCCATACTTTGCTTCTGTTCGTCTCCCCAATGAAAGGCTTTCCCTTTCCCTTTAAGCAATTTTGGCATACTTCTTAATGAATCTTCGATAGAAGCCTGATAAACCTAGGAAGATCTGCAGCTCTTCCAGGTTCCGTGGATGTGGCCATTCCATAATAGCCCTTACTACTTTGATTCCTTATCAAAGAGTGAATTTTTCCTTAGCACTTGAAATACTTTCCTCAAGTGTTCCAAGTGCTCCTGTTCTGATGCACTATAGATCAGAATATCATCCAAAAAATCTACCACAAAATGTCCTAGATAAGGCCGTAAAACACTATTCATGAGTTTCATGAAAGTGGCAGTAGCATTGGTGAGACCAAAGGGCATCACCAAAAACTCATAGTGCCCATATCTAGTCCTAAATGCAACCTTAGGGACATCCTCTACCCTAATCCTGATCTGATGATATCCTGATCTAAGGTCAAGCTTGGTAAAATACCTAGCTTGATGTAACTATCAAAAAGGTCTTCCAATCTAGGCATTGGAAACCTATTTTTGATAGTTACCTTATTAAGTGCTCTATAATCTATACATAGTCTCATAGAGTCATCTTTCTTTTTAACTAGGAGCATTGGTGATGCCCATGGTGAGTTACTAGGTTTGATGAAGCCCTTATCTAAATAATCCTGCAACTGCCTCTCAACCTCCTCATGTTGAGAAACACTAAGCCTATAAGGTGGTCTGCAAATAGGGTTAGTGTTAGTAACAACCTCTATGGCATGGTCAATGTCCCCTCTCTCAGGTGGTAGCCCTCTAGGTAAGTCAGTGGGAAAAACATCTTTGAACTCAAACATAAGATCCTTAAAACTTTTAACCACACACTCTTGCAAAAAAGAATAGTAGAAAGTCCTGTTCATATTTACATTCATAGCATGAAAATATACATCAGATGAGCTGTCTGTACAATGCTCCATATCATGACTATACAATAAAAACATGTCCTGTACATGTTGAGAATAACAAAGACTATACAACTCTAGTGATGAAATGAGAGGTGCACTAGGTACATCTCTCTCTCCCTGAATACAAACTTTACTTCCATTCTTTTCAAATTCGAGTGTGTTGTTTTGATAACTGCGTTTAAGTGTATCTCCCAACCCCCATAGCCACTCTCTTCCTAAGACTAGATCTGTCCTCTCCATGTTCATAATTTGGAAGTCCATAAAATCTGTGTAGTCCTGTATCTTGACTTCCAAATTGGATACCATAGTATCCCATATTCTTTTATCTTGCCCTTGCATCATAGATACAATGTATTTATGTGCACTAGGCTGCTGGGGAATCTTTAATTTCTTGACCAAAGCATAGTTTGTAAAATTATGAGTAGCCGAGTCATCTATCATGACCTGCACTTTGGTCTCGTATATAGTACCATGTAGCTTAACTAAGTCATGTGGTCCAAACTGCGGTGACCACAATGACTGAGTCAAGCAACAGGTGTGCTATATATCCTCGTGCATCACCTGCACTCCCTTGCAGCTAGAGCTGCCATGAATAGGAAGGGTTTGCACTAGGTGGACCGCCTTTTTGCCCTTTTCCGGGGCCGTACTAGACTATGGTCCCTTCTTCTTTTCTTCCCCCTTCTTGAGTGGACAGTTCCATTGTGAATGGTTAGGAGATAGGCACCTAAAACACAGGTTCTCCCTTTTGGCCTTCTCAAACTGGTCTGTGGATAGTCTGGGCCCTTGTGATCCTTGTTTTTTAATAAAAACTTTGTTTTTCCCAAAAGGCAACTTCTTCTTGAATTTAGTCGTACTAAGAGGCTTGAGGGGCTGATCCGTCTCCATAGGAGTATATTGAGGACGGTTATGGTCCTCATATATCTGTGCATACTTGATCACCTCCTCAAACGTCTTAGGCACATTCCTTCTGACTTCCCTCTTTATGGCTTTGTCTAAGCCCCTAACAAACCCTCTGGTCTTCTGAAAATCATCTAAGCCCTTAAGTTTCAAAATGATCTCTCTATAGTGGGATAGGTAAATTGAAAGAGGCCTACCTCTCTGTGTAATCCTATCCCACTCATCCCAATTCCTCTCCTCCTCATTCTCAGGAAGAAACTCTTTTAGAAAAAGAGTCTCAAACTGAGTCCAGTCAGTAGGGATAGAGTTCGCCTCCTTAAGACTCATCCACCACTTATAAGCACGCGGGCCAAGGGAGAGACTCGCCTCTAGCACACGATACTCAGGTGGGGTGCCCTTCAATTGATGCAAATCATGCCACTTCTGTAAAAAAGTGTAGATTGCATCCTTATTCCTGTCTCGGTCATCCCCCGTAAAAGTAGGTGGCTTTAAGTCTTTCAGGAGGGGATCTGCCCTAGAGCTCTCTCCTTTGTGCTTACTAAGGAAGAGTGGAGAGAGATGGGAGCTCACGACTACCCTCTGCGTGCGCTGTTACTTGGTCTTTATCCACACCTGCGTGCACGCTGGTCGCCGGTCTCTGATTGCGTGCCTATAGGCTCCGATACCAGTGAATCGCCGCCCTAAAGCTCTCAATGATGCTCTTCATTTTTCATAACTGCCTGTACCGTAGTTCGAAGCTCTCTTCTCAGAGTTAGCGCGAGCACGAAGACCGACATCTTGAATGATCCGCCCAGCCACGTAATGGTCTACAATAAATGCTCTCTCTCCTCATATGAGTGCCACTTGGCACGCATATGAGTATCCTACTCAATATGTAATAGAGGAGGATCACACCTCAACTCCCTTTTCAAATAGGATACTCCATACAACACAAACGAAATATATTGACACATTATTGTAGCGTTTTGGCCTTGAAGACTGTAAGCCTATTGCCACTCCTATGGAGACAGGTTTAGGATTGAGTCTTCATGATGCTGGAGATGCATTTGATGCTGTTCCCTATCAGTAGGCTGTTGGATGATTGATTTACTTATGCATTACTCAGCAAGATATTCAGTTTTCTGTCTCACAGATGAGCAGATTTATGCATTGCCCAGGAGTCAAGCATTGGCAGGCGGTTAAGCGCATCTTTCGCTACTTGAGTGGTACTCGGCTACATGGGTTGTTTTATCCCAAGGGGGGATCACTACCGCCAGATTTGCATGCTTTTTCTGACTCAGATTGGGCTGGTTGCTATGACACTCGTGTGTCCACCAGTGGTTTTTGCTTCATGCTTGGTAGCTCATATATATCTTGGTTGAGCAAGAAGCAGCCTACTGTGGCCACTTCCAGTTGTGAGGCTGAGTATAGGGTAGCTTTCATAGCGACTGTTGAGTGTGTGTGGCTCAGACGCCTTATGGCTGATTTGGGTGTTGGCCAGTCTTCTGCCACCACCATCTTCACTGACAGTCAGAGTGCATTGGCAGTTGTGAGGAACCCTGTGTTCCATGCTCGCACTAAGCACATTGAGGTGCATTATCACTATGTTAGGGAGAGGTTCTCTACTGGGGAGATCAACTTGGCATATGTGCCCATGCAGGAGAACATTGTAGACCTTTTCACGAAGGCTCTGCCTAGGGAGAAGTTTGAAGCTTTCCCCAAAGCTTTGGGCTTACTTCCTTTTGTGGAGTGATTTCCACATAGCTTGGAACTTCCTTATACATGAGTGCCAGCTCCTTGTTCACCACATCACTCCCACGGGGGATTTGTTGATAAATTTAGGTAGTGATGTGTGTGAACACACTAGGACCGCTGGGGCACTGTTTTCCCTCTTCAGGAGGTTTTTTTCCCCCGGCTTATATATATGCCTATTGCCCTAATGGGCTACTTATCTTTGTACATTCTCTAGTAATACATTCAGTATTGTGTGTTTATGCTCCAAGCTTCTTCTTCTTCCTTGTGCTATTCGCGTGTTTTTGCAGACGTCTATCTCCAACAAAAAATACCTACCTTTCATTGTTGCCACAATTTTCAATGTGAATGAGGAACGAGATCCAAATCCTCATGCTATCCCTTATCTTCTTATAGATGGGTTTGTTGACCATAACAGGAACTACCCCAAGAGCCCTCGAATCACCTATTCAAGAGAGAAGTGATCAAAACAACTTATCCTCATGGTATGGATGATGATTTGGGAGAAGCATCTACACCATCCACCTTTGCGGACCCAAAAGGGACTATCACAAAGGAGGAAATAGAAGCTATTTCAAAGGTTCTTGTCGAGGGACAATAATAGTTAATTTTGGATGATGTCGAAAAGGCGTTTGGGTTAGAACTCAATGAATGAATAAGTTTATTTTGTACCATGTCGAAGTGCCCTTAGTAGCTCTAAATTAGTGGAAAATAAGTGTTTGCCATTTGGTAAGTCAATGGTATACACAATAAAATTGAGTTGTGATGGCATACTTACAAGTGAACATCAAAAATTCACCAGAAATGAATTCCATAATGTGCAAACAAGGATATTAGAATCAAAGGTTCTTGGTACACGAGCCATTGAGAGGAGTGGGATGTGGCACTTTAGCATTAATTTACATCTTCCAGAGAGAGGAGAGGAGGAAGATAGAGTTGAAGATGTAAGTATTTTCAATTGATGTCAATTTATTTTTACAAGCACATGCTTATACTTATCAGTGATCACAAGACTTTGTGTAGGAGGTGATTGAATTTGACAAGTCTTCAACCATGAGTAGTGGTGATATAGTGTCCTGTGGTGGTGGCTCATCCCTTGCAAACTACATTGGGAAACCTCCCAAAGAACATTTTGTAATTATCCATAAAAAGTATAGTCCTTGAGGGACTTCATGAGATGGTGTCTGAAGGCCTTAGGAAAATTATTTTCTTTATCAACCATGACTCAGGGGACCAATTATGTCTTCTTAATTAAAAATTCTCTTGTAATTACAACTTTAGGTTCTAATTTTTGTGGAAAAATCTTAGGTTGAATAGATATATTTCTAGGGTTAGGGCTAAAAAATAGTGATGATATAGCAAGGTCTATTTTGAATTACATTCTACCTATGAATTTGGTTCATTGAAAGAAAGTCATTGAGAAGCTCAAAGGCAATTGATGTAATCAAATCAATTAATGAAAAAAATGCACTTTACTATATTCATTTGCTCATTGTCTCATGAAATTGTCTTGTATATCATACCTGAAAGTTGCATGTACTGTCTTTTTCATATGGAGCATTTTTCCCATTTTATGTGTATTCGACATTCAATGTGCTCACTACTATCCATGGCATTGAGAGGAAAAAATCCCCTTTCATAAAAATGCAGGAGAAGGGCCTATAGAACATTTGTAGGTTCTTCTCCTTCATTTCTATGGTAGGGATTTGTTTGGACTTCCTATGCCCTATACACACATGGTTAGCAATATGACACATCATTTGGATGTTTCAATCATGTTATGTGCATCACAATGACTAAGATTTGACTATACATCACTATGATCTTGAAATTCTTGTGTATATCATATTTCAATTTTTCTTCTCCATATGAAGAATTTTTAACCCATTATTTTTACGTATATAATACTCTATGTTATCCATGACATAGGGAGATTAAAAAATCATTGCCACATAAATGTGCGAGAAAGCATTGCAAGAAGATTGTAAGCCTTTCTCTCACATTGAATAGATCTTTTCAAGAATGTTTTGTGCATCAAAATGACTATGTGATCCCAAATGACTATCTAAACGATTTGAGTGCACAAGCTATCCATATCCCAAGTGATCCCAAATATTGTTTGAAGGCCAAAAAAAAGGCCCAGCCACAAAAACATGTGAGAAGCCTCTTTGAATTCTTTGGAAGGCTCCTCCTACATTTTTGTGGTTGAGCCTTTTTTGGGCTATAGACCATGGCACAATGCTCCTAGTGACATACTTGATGAGGTAGCTTGCCAATAATGTATTATGCAAATAAGAAAATAAAAAAAAACACTTAGATATGTGAGTTTACAACATAAAAGGACATGGAAAGAGATAACAAACAACATAATGACGTAAAAGTGCTCAACTCTAATTCAAATTATTCAAAGTTACAAAAAATCTCTTGTATGCAGAGATCAATTACAAGTGTTAGCTATTTTTACCCCTAATCCTCCTAGCTAATTGTATGCCCTTGGATTGTATAATAACCCTCTCCGCATGGATGGCACATAGGTTAGAAACCTTGAGAATTGATATAAAAAATGCTTCCATTACCTCTTGTAAAGCTTCTAAAGCTAGAGCTTGGATCCTTAATCCCACACAATGTCTTTGTAAGTGCTCTTTAACCAACCTTGAAAAAGGTCTTCTATGAATCAAAATCTCATTGACCTTTTGATAAGGCTTTATTTCTGCAAATGCTTGTGTTTTACTTCTACTTCATTATGGTGCTAGGGGTCTTTGTTGGAAATTTTGTTACGGTCATGGTTATGGTGGTCTACGATAGGGTATGAAGTCCTTCTTTTTAACTTGGGATTGACTTAAGCTTTCTCTTTGTTTTGAATGTTGATGGTTTTTTCCATTTCTTCATGATTTGGTATGGCTCCCTAATTCACTAGTAGCCTTTTTTCGACTACATTCACCCTATGATCTGATGGTATTTCCTGGTTTACCTGTGGTGCCTCTATCTGACTCTCCTCACTTGACTCTTGTGAAGCTTGTGCAGGAGTTCTATATTTTTGTGAATCATCCTCCAAATTCTCATCAAAATATTCAAAATGAAGTACCTTCCTTTGATTACACTCCATCCTTTTCATCGATGATTTCTTGGGTGATGGAGGATCATCATATGATGATGGTGGTGATTGTGGTTGATTTGTAGCTGGTTGCAAAGTATCTCCATGTAACACTTCTTATTCATGAGTGTTCTCTTTGTAATTAATTTCAACCACCTGTTTTGCAATGGGATGTGGAGCATGATACCCTACATGGACATTGTGGGGATATATCCATGGTGGTCGTTGAGCACCTTGCACATAGCTAGGAAAGTTAATGGGATCTTTCCTAGTAGTTTGCTTTGTTTGTACCATCTTCTATAATGCTCAAATGTTGAAATGAGAAAATGAGTCTCTTCTTATAAAATTTCTCTCACAAATACTTTTTTCACATTTGAATGGACAAAAATAGTTTAAAAATAGAACTTTTCCTTAAAAAAATTGCAAAATAGAGAAGAGTCTATTAGCAATCTTATGATTTATAAGACAAAAAGACCATGAATGGATTAAAGGACTTCACTTCCAAGCCAAATGTGCTCGTATTCTTGTAGCCCACCATTGAGCATGATGTATAGGTCCTAACATTGACTTCCATTTTTCACTAGCCATGTTGTGTTGAATAATTCTTCCAACTTTAGCAATATCCAACTCCTTGGCTCATTCCATATAGTTTGATTGCATTGCACCACCAACATGTCATGTGTTTTTGAAGTAAACACCTCTAGCCTTGTAGTGTGACTTCTCCATTCCTTTTGTACTAAAAATCTCCAATAATCCATATCAATGCATGAAAAATCTTGCATTTGCAAATAAAATATGTTGAAACTTTTTAAGTACATATAAAAAGCTCTTATCAACAAATCATTTGAAAGATTAAGAAAGCTTACAATGTAGTAATAGTTATCTCTCCTCAAGATATAGAACACTTTGTGAACTCCATTAGTCTATCTTGAAACAATTGATGTTGATTTTTGTTAGGTCTAGTAAGAATCATTAATCTTACCAACTTATCTAAACATGAAGAAACCTTCTTTTGCCTATTAATAAATTTGAGAATCATTACCAGTTGTGATCATGCATAAGTCTTTCCATAGATCCCCACAAACATTATTTTTTGGACTAATACCTCTTCCCTTTTCTTGCCTTCTTCCTTGTCAACGATACTTCTTGCAAACTACCTTGGGATTCATCAGGTTTTTTAACAACTAGAGTTGCTTTCCCACCATGATAACCAATTCGATTAAGAAGCTCCTCCAAATTTTTAATGGCTTGTACAGATTTATCAACTAGATTCATGGAAAATGTTTATTCTATATGGAGCTTCAATAATCTATCAAAAATTCTCATGAAGGCATGCGATGTGCAAAAGTGAACATTAACTAATGGAAATGGAATGAAATTATATACTCTCCTTTGTTGTCTACTTTTTAGTTTATAACTTTATGTGAAAAATATTCATGGATAAAGAGTAGATGCACCTTCTTTGCAACCTAATATGCATTTTATATCTTTAAATACCCACCCAAGTGGCAATATATCTCAAAATCACCTAAGTCTACTACATTGAGTTTTTCACCATGAATTTGGGAAGCTATTACCTTAGCGATCTATGGGGTCCTTCTATTTAGGTACTTCAATAGCACCTAACCACCATATATCTTTATTGGATTGAACAATATATGCACAATTAGAGCTAGAGTTATTACTTTCATCACATATGGAATGTGTCCTAGCTTCATTCATGAGTGCCACAATCAATCTCTCCATTCATCACCCATTTATGATTTGACATTCATCTAGATTCAAGACCTCAATTTTGTATTACAATCTACATAAGTTACCAAAATGTTTATAACATCAAAATACAATTATTATAATGGTAACAATAATGAACAGATCTGTATGGTAGATTTTTAAAATTGTACCATTGCCTATTGAAGCCTCTCTAAATCGATGATTATGTTTTTGTACTTTGTATTGGAATCCATTTCCAAATGGGCTTTTTAAATCGTTTTTCAATGTAGTTCAATGATAAATAGACATAAGCATAATATCCTCTACATATAAGTAGTGTCTGAGAATACTAAATACATCCTCATTAGAGGTTGTTTTCTTTAGAGATACCTTGCACGAACATGAAAAAATATTATGCAAAATACTTTGTTTTTTGTAATGCATGCTTCAAAAAATTGTTCAATGCACTATATACTATGGTACTAATGCCTACTTCATCACATACATCTGCATGTCTCTAAGAGTGATAATATCTTGTAGTTTGCCTGTAAAATCGTTAATCACTTGCATCTTGATAAGGTTTCCTATTGGTGACTCCAACATACTAACCACATGACAATTGGTCAAACATGAATTTATTAACTTGAATCGATCCTTTGTTGTTGATGAAGCACTAAGTGCATGACCTACATAATATAAAAATGAACATGCTAGTCTCAAAACAAATATACAATAAACCCAAACCTCATTGTAAAAATTTGGCATTTGTGTGTTCTAGCACCAATTGAAAGAGTGTCAAAGGATTCTAATGATCATTTCCTATATCACATACTAAGTGGAGTCTATTTCAAATGTTTGAGATTGACTTTAAACTTATCAATTGTGCTCTTCTTTTCTTCCATATCATTTTCAAGCTCTTCACATTGTTCTTGTAAAGATATGATTGGGCTTTCTAAAGTCACAACCCTTGTAGATAAAGTTGATATTGTTGGATCGAATAATTAGTAGTAGGAGTTGAATTTGCAGATAACCACTAGCAATAACCTAATAGTCTTGCTTTACCTGCACCAATGAACTTAAGTAAAGCTTAGAGGTTGTGGAATGTTAGATGGTAACAAGACATTGGATCAAGAAGGTCAATATTATTTTCTCCACCTACATGATGTTCATTTTGAGAGTTCACCAATGACATTGAATCCTGAGTCCAAAGGTCAATATTCTTTTCTCCACCTACACGATGTTCATTTTGAGAATTCACATCATTGTTGCACCATGTATTTGGAGCAAACTCTCTAGACACAAGAGATAGATACTTCTTGATGCAAGGGCATGATGACATTCGAATGTGAGGTTTGCAATATGTGTCAATACCATCTTTGCCAAAAAGTACAATTTATCAAGAACATAGTGGAAATTTGTTTGGGAGGGACCCTAGAGCATGAATTTTGTAGGGAAATTCTGTTTTCTTGGATGTGGATGGATCAAGGTGTGTCTTTGCACTCAATATGGCTAGGAATGTTGAAATTTGGAGAAATTCAATTTTTGGGGGAAAAATAGTCATGAGTTTGATGGTGCGGCACTCTACTTTTGGAGGGATTCTGAGAATATAATTTTTTTGAAAAGAAATTTAAAAAATGAGCTAAAAGAAGTCCTTGCATATATATAAAAAAATGGGCAGTTTCATGTAAATATATATTGAAAATGAGGCTTTACAAAAATCAATTTTTTATTCCTAAACATGCTCAAGTTTGATGATGTGTAAAGTACATTTTCTTGCCCTCCGTGGAAAAAGAGAGAGGAGGCGAGTAAAGCTATAAACAAAGCTTACACCACCCTACTAAAAAGTTCCCTATTAAATGCACTTCATCCCCTTAAACAAAACAAAATTAGGCTTAATCCCTAAAAATTATGGATCCTTACAAGCCCCATGCAAGGTTCATCTTTTTCCCTAATTCTTGAAATTTTTATCATCTCCATCTACTATTCATTGATACTATGCATTCAAGCGTGTCAACTTCACAGAGTCATTGTAGTTAACTTTTGCTCTCATTAACTTATCTAATGATTGAATCACGAAGATAAGAACTTTGTGAGCTTGTGTATGGAAGACTTTGATAATTGGGGTTATTTGTGTAGAGATATGATTCAAGTTCTATGTTTGTGTATATAGACTATGTGCTTCCTGAAATGTTGGGATTACACTTGTGACTTCTGATGTATATTGCCCACTCTCTAGTCACTCTAGATTTGTGAAAAAATATATGTTAGCTCACTTAGCTTCCCATCTTAAGTTGTGCAAATGGATTTTGTTCGATTCATAGCAGGCTATGAGTATTGAGCATTTTCCAAAAATCCTTCTTCTATAAATAGTAGGTTTTCTACTCAAGAGTAGAATCTAGAATTAGTATCCCTTGATTCAAAATTTTGAGGTCAGTGTTGTGAAGTATGATGGTCACATTTAAGCATCATTTGATAGCTTATAGAGTCTACTAGAGTGTTCAAATCAAGAAATAGGTTGATATAGAGGATGTTTTTGCAAAGACCCTCTCATCTCTACACTTTGCTATCACCTCCTCATAGTGCTATTAGAACATCATCATAATATATGCATTATAGGTGATTGTTTCCTTCTTCAATTGAAAAATTGGATCAAAGAAACTATTCAGCATGGTCTCTAAGGATGGAAGAATATTCACAAGGGAGAAATCTCTATGGATACACCTCTAGAGACGAGCTAATGCCTATGATCTGGAGATGAGTTGATGCCTTTAATGATCAAGAAAGTTTCAACACATGCTGTGCAAAGGATTATTTGGCAAGGTCTTGCATTCTAAAAATCTATTTCATATATCTTACTTCCACACATTAGGAGTTCTATCAATTCACAAGAGACCTAGAATGAATTGAAAGCATTCATCTCTTCAAGCACCAAGGCGAAGAAGAATCAACTATGGATGGAGTTTACATCTTTCAAGAAACAACCCCATATTTGTTCACAAAGATAGACATATCTGATCAATTAGGAAGCATTGGAAAGGTCATAGATGAAGAGAAAATAGTTAGACAAGTCATCAATGGAAACAAAGCAGATGACAAGTGGGAAGCATTCACCACTACCATAGACTTTATACATGGATATGTAGTACTAGATTTCAACACACTAATGGGACAACTCTTCACTCATGAAGCTAAGATTATGAAGAATTGAGATGCAAAAAAGATTAATTAATCCTCTGCTCTATAGATATATAAGGGTAGAAGTAAAGACATCAAGGTTAAAGGGAAGAATTCTAATGAAGAAGCAAGTACCTCCCAAGCTAACTTTGCAAGTGGAGGGAGAAATTCAAGAGGAAGAGAGGTAGAATAGGTAGGGGTATATCTCAAACCTCCTCAACTTGTGCCATATGTGGATTAACAAATCATATCACAAAGAATTGCTTCAAAACCCAAAGAATGAGAGAGAGGAAGAGGATATAATGTAGGAGGATATAGAGCCCCTATAGGTAGATACAACAAAAATTATCATTACAATAAAAGCAAGAACTTCAATAACAATTATCAACGTGGATAGAAAGGAAGAAGAGATTATAACAACTACATTGATGATCAACTTCAAGAAGATTCACTTCTAGTCATGAATATGACAGTGAAAGGAGTTAAAATAGATGAGAATTTATTCTAAATTGATCATGGATGTCATATAATAGGGAATATAGCACTACTATTAGATTTTGGAGACCCCAAGAGCAAGCATGAAGTGCAAACAAGAGATGAGACAAGGCACCTTGTGGAGAAATTTTCAAATATGAAGACATCAATGGTAACACAAATTTGTTGAGAAGATAATCTATGTATCTATCATCACTAAGAATTTGATAAGTGTAAGGCAGATTGCGGAAAAAGGTTTACACATGAGGTTCAAAAAGTATGGAGCTTATGTAGAATGTTGGTGCAAGTGCCAAGCCTAAACACTTGGCAAAGCATGAGAAGATCCTATGTGGAATGGTTGAAGTCCCATGTGAACCATTGTTATGAAAACTTTATCTTTTACCATTTGTAAAAGTCAATTTGACTTGAAGGAATCTTTGTAAATCCACAAAACTCGTGGAGCTAGATGGATTGAAAAGCTACGAGTTTTCTTAGAGAGAATATCTCCTAGGTTAGTGGATCACTTTTGGTGAGAGCCAAAGTTGAATTCAAATTCAAAGTTCGAATGAAACATCTATAACGAGATGAATGTAAAACTCGCGGGTCAGATCACTCCAATCCCCAGGTGTTAGCTGATCATTTTGTAAGAGAGTGAGGTTCAATAATAGCCTACACCTCTACCTATCATTGGCAATTGATTATCATGCCAATGATCATGTACAACACTATTTCATAATACAATAGATCATTCACTATATCTGTTGATCTCTCTGTTATTGTCACGCAGAGCAGTCACTTTGCATTGCTCATTTCGCAGTCAATAATCCACCATTTTCAATGTTCTATAGCTTTTTATAATCAGATCTAAGTGCTCTACATGCTCAAAAAGTTTGAAGACATTCCATTTAGTGGAGTGGGAGAAAAGCTCATCGAACGGATCACTGGTCAAACTCTGCAGAGGTCCTAAAAAATCGGGGGTAATGCTATACTTGCTAAATTGATTTCTCTATGAATAGTCAATCATTTTAAGTGATTCCACTTGGGATCATTATCTCATTACGCTAATTTGATATCTCTAAAAGGAATTTTTCTAATTCCTACTGTACTGGAAGTACTGAGCTTAACAAACAGCGAGTATCTATACCAAAATAGAAGGTTTTCATTAGATTGTGAACTTGGGAGTAGTCTGTTTTGTATCAAACATTACCCACATCATTTGCAAATTACATAGGCACTTGTTTAGTGTCATTGGAAAGCTAAGAGGGCCTATAACGCAACTCTGAAGCCAAAGAGGGCTGGTACAAAGCAAGATTTAGCCGTATGAACTCATTTTCTGGAGTGCCCATCCATATTTCCCAATAGTGGTATTAGAGCAAAGCTAAGGTAAAATGGGAGATGGTTTTCCTTCTTTCATTAATAATTGGATAGGAACAACTACCAAGCATGGTCCTTGAGGATGAAGATATACTTGCAAGGAAGGAGTCTCTATGGATACATCTTAGGAGATGAGGAGATGCCCATTTTTAGAAGCAAAGGACAACCTATAAGAGAGAAGCATGAAAGACTCAATTCATGGTGTGCAAAAGATGCATTGGCAAGGTCATACTTACTTAACTCAATCTCTAATTTTCTTCTTCCACACATTAGGAACTGTAAGACATCCCAAGAGACTTGGGAAACATTGTCTTCATATTTCTCTTCCAACACAAGGGCTAGGAAGAACCATTTGTGGATTGAGTTTACCACCCAAAGAAAGCAACCCAAGCAAGGCATCTCAGAGTATAAGACCAAAGTCAAGGATGTAGCTGATTAATTGGGAAGCATAGGAGAAGAGATTGAAGAGGAGCAGATTGTGAGACAAGTAATCAATGGCATTAAGGCAGATGACAAATGGGAGAGCTTCACAACTGCCATGGACTTGTACATGGACATGCAAACTCCAGATCTTACCACACTCATGAGGCAAGTATTTACCCATGAAGCCAAGCTCAACAAGAATGGAGATTCATCAAGAGGTAATAGTTCTTCTGCCCTATACACAGATAAAAGTAAGTCTAAAGAGAAAGGAAAAAGCAAGAAGATTGAGGATGAAGGAGGTACCTCCCAAGCCAACTATGCGAGGTAAAAACCCAAGAGGAAGGGGCAGAGGAGGTAAGCAAGGTAGGGGGAGATCTTTCAACTCCTCACCATGCAATAATTTTGGTTTATCAAATCATACTACAGATGAGTCTTATAGGAACTTCAAAAATCAGAGAGGTAGAGGATTTCAAAGAGGTGGATATACACAATCAAGAGGAAGATTCAACCATCATCAAGGTTACAACAACAACTAAAACAACTTGTATAACACCTACCAAGGTGGCTACAAATCAAGGAAAGATTACAACAACTATACCGATGAACAAGAAGATTCTCTTCTGATCATGAATATGACTTCAAAGCAAGGTATGAATGATGGCCATCTTTTCTACATTTACTCAAGATGTTCCAACCATTGGGCAAGCAATGTAGCTCTTCTCTCTGACCTTGAGGAACCTAAGGGTAAGCATGAGGTACAAACAGGTGATGAAACTAAGCACTTAGTGATCAATGTAGGAAATGTTAAAACCTTTGATGGAAATAGAAATCTATTGAGCAGGGTTCTATATGTACCTACACTTACCAAGAATTTGATGAGTGTTGGACAGATTGTGGAAAAAGGTTTACATGTCAGGTTCAACAAATATGGAGCATTTGTGGAGGATCCCCAACATGGATTCAAGAGAATTGCCAAAGGAGAAAAGCAAGGTAGATTATTCACCTTTGAACTTGAAGATACAAGGAATATTGCCTTGTATAGCTACAAAGATCAAACATTGTCAGAGCTTGAAATTTGGCATAAGAGATTAGTACATGTTGGTGAGAGAAATTTAAAGCAAATATGTAGAGATCAATGTGTGCTAATGCCTAATGTATCCAAGCAACATGATCTATAAATGTGGTGCTTGTTAGTTTGGAAAATCTCATAGGTTACCCTTCTCAAAGAAAGGCTACATGCATGAGGATTATCTAGAGCTTGTCCATACAAATGTATGGGGACAAAGCAAGGATCCCTCAATCTTTGGATCAATGTATTATGTATCTTTCATTGATGATTTCAGTAGGTGTACTATCTTATATTTTATGAAGCACAAAGATGAAGTATTCAGTTGTTTTAAAAAATATCTTGCACTTGTTGAGAACCAAACATGAAGAATTCTAAAGAGACTAAGGTCAGATGGAGGAGGTGAGTACTTCTCAAATGAGTTTGATGCATTCTTGCAGGATAGAGGAATCAAAAGAGAAATTACAACAAGGTATACCCCTGAGCAAAATGGGGTGGCAGAGAGGAGAAATAGACTTATTGTTGAAACAACTAGGTCAATCTTAAATGAGAAAAAATTACCTAATTACTTGTGGGCAAAAAGTGTATCTACTACCACTTATCTTGTTAACAGGTTTCCATCAAAATCTCTTGATGGGATGACCCCATATGAAGCATGGCATGGTAGAAGACCTTCACTTGATCATTGCAGGATCTTTGGATTTGTTGCTTATGCGCATATCCCATCTCAAATAAGAGGTAAGCTAGACCCTAAAGTAGAGCAGTGCATCTTCATAGGGTATGACTTAAATAAAAAAGGATACATGTTTTAGAACCCTTCCAACAAAGGATTTATGGTCAATAGAGATGTTGTCTTCGATGAGAATGATTCTTGGTTTGAAAGTGAATGCAGGAAAGTAAAGTTGCCTTATGAATTGGAAGAGGAATTTACAAACCTCACCAAGGAGCCAAATCAGATTGAAGACATCAAATCTGATGATGAGGACATCATCAACCTAGAAGAATTCAGGGCATGGAAATCCAAAGGCAAAGTCAAGATGAAGAAGTTGGAGGATATACTTTAATCATCCAACCAAGAAATCAGAAGATCACAAAGGGAAAGCAAGAAGCCAATCAAATATGGATGATACTTCTTTAATTACTAAGCACTTTGTTTATCTTGCAAAAGACTTGTCATTTGAAGAGCCATCATCATATGAAGAGGCAAAGACCAAGATAGAATGGAAGCAAGCTATGAATGAAGAAATTGAAGCACTCAAGGAGAATGATACTTGGGAGCTAGTGCCAAACAAGGTGTCTATGAAGGTAATAGGTTCTAGATGGATCTACAAGATCAAAAGAAATTCTGATGGGCCAATAAGCAGGCACAAGGCTAGACTTGTGGCTAAGGGTTTTGCAAAAACCCAAGGATTTGATTATGAAGAAACCTTCTCACCTGTGGCCAAAATGCCAACCATCAGGGTATTGGTAAGTGTGGCTACATCAAAAAATTGGAACATGTACCAATTGGATGTAAAAGATGCATTTCTCAATGGATGGATGTCAGAGGAGGTGTACATGTCTCAACCTCCTGGTTATGAGGACCCAATCAAGGTAAATCATGTGTGTAAATTGAACAAAGCTCTTTATGGATTGAAGCAGGCACCTAGGGCATGGAATCATAGGTTGACTACATACCTTCAAGATCAAGGATTCATCATGAGTAAAGCAGATACTTCTCTGTTTATTAAGAGAAGTAGTTCATAGGTGATATACCTATGTGTGTATGTTGATGATATCATACTTATAGGTAATGATGCTAATGGAATCAAACACTTCAAAAATCAAATGATGTAGGAGTTCAAAATCAGTGATCTAGGATCACTAAAGTATTTTGTTGGACTTGAGTTAGTCTATACTAACTCTAGCATTTACATTACTCAAAGAAAGTATGTATAGGACATGTTGAAGAAGTTTCATTTGTAGGATGCCAAGGTAGCAAGCACTCCAATGGAGGTAAACAAAAAATTAAGTGCTCATGAAGGTGATGTGCATGATAATATTGCAAGATATCAAAGCATAGTGGGAAGCTTGAACTATGCTACATTGACAACGATTGATATTGCTTATGGAGTAAGTGTCTTAAGCCAATTTATGCACAAACCTAGGGCACCTCACTTGGAAGTTGCCAAGAGGATTTTGAAGTACCTTAAGGGCACTCAAAATCAGGGCTTATACTTTCCTTATATCGCAGATTTAGACATCAAGATATACTTAGATGCAAATTGGGCAGGTTGAAAAGATTATAGGAGTACCTCAAGATATCTGTCTTTCGTAGGAGACAAGCCTATAGCATGGTCTTCTAAGAAGCAACCTATTGTTGATTTGTCATCAACAGAGGCAGAATATAGAGGTGTTGGGGGATTCTTAGACAAGAAGGGATTTGAGTGTTTGTAGGAGAAAAGGGGAAGACCAGAAGAGAAAATACACACTAGAAGCCTCTGTCGATTGATTACAATAAGACAAATACAAGATTGAAGCACAATACAACCAATGCTTCTGTGCAAAATCCCACAGAGTGCTCAATTACAAATACCAAATATCCAAGGGACTTGTTGCTGCCGGCCTCCTCTGCACCAAACCTCCACCTTCTACAAGCCTGCTCTTGTGCACACCTTGCACCAAGCTTCCACTAAGGGGGAGGGATGGATACCTTCTGTCGGCGCCCGCACACCTCAGTAAGACCTTGGGATCCTTGGGGGACAAGCTTAGCACTCCTCTGCACACTTCCTTGGTCACTCTTCATGCACACCTTGCACTTCACTTCTCTGCGTCGCACACTTTGTGTCTCTTGCACTTCTCTCTCCTGCTCCCCTTAGACTATGCTTCTCTTGCTTACACTTAGAATGGTCCAAGAATAGTCCTTGCCTTGATTTGAGTGTGTCGATTCACGTACGCTCCTAACTGTAAGAGCATCTTGGTGCTCACTTTGATGTCCCAAGATTGTCTTCACAAGTGGCAGCCAACAACTCCCTGTTTTGTCCTGTAGTGACTTTAGTCTAGAACAAAATTTTTTATTGGGGGGACATACTTTCACTTTTGCGTACGTTGCCGCTTCACATACCTTCACATTTTCCTTTTAACTCTTCAAATGTGCACATAAGGGAGGGTTCACCTGAACCTTCCAAAACACTTTGAACCTTAGGGAAATTAGAGAAATACCTCTGCGACCTACAACCCACTTTCTTCAATTTACCCTTTGTGGACAATTAATTGTGCACTACATGTGAACTTTGACACCTGCACTTTATCACTTTGACTTTGCACCTATTGACTTTGACCTTGACCTTGTTGACTTTGACCAAATTGACTTTGACTATGGTTGACTTTGACTGTGGTTGATTGACCAATATGACTTTTATGGGCTCAACAGTTGCCCACCACCTAATGTGCTCTCCGTCCCGGAGAGCTACAACCAAAAATCTGAGCATAAAGGACACCATGATTCTGGAGCTGCAAAATTTTGAAGAGGACACCTGAGCAGCAACCAATCCCACCAAAAGCAGGATAGAACAAGCACCAAAGAAGAACCAAAAGTTGGATTTTGCCATGGAAAAGCAAAGTGGGGAAATGGGAGGGTAGACAGGAGGTGGAGGGGAGGGCTGAGGGGCGGAGATGGAAGGGGTTGGGAGGGTCAAGGATGTGGCTGGGCAGAGTTGTAAAAGGAGGGATTGGGGGTATGATGAAGGGGTCTGGAGAGGGTTAAAATGATCAAACAGTAGAGCTACAGAGGGTGCATATGGGATATTATGAAACATAAGGTAAGACAAGGTGAGAATAGCCCATGTGGACAATGTGGGGAAAGAAAACCATGCAAAAATGTGCTCAAAATATGATGGTTTTGACCAAACATCAGAGAAAAGTGTGGAATTTGGAAAAAGTAAGTCAAAAAATGAATCCATACGTGCCAAAATACATGAAAATGACTCCAAATAAAGAAAAAATGGCCATTCGAGGCACGATCCAGAGCCAAAAGGTTTGACCCATGAAAATGAAAAAGATATATTTTTAGAGTGCAAAAATAAGAATGCATTTTTTTTTCTTAACGCCCGTGCGTGGCAAATCTTCAAAATAAAAATAAAATGAAAATTAAAAACAAGCGAGAAATAGATAAATAAACAAAATAAAAAAATAATATAATAATAAATAAATTAATAAATTAAAAAAATGCGTGTGGGGGGGCTGTCAGAATGGGGGGGGGGATTTTGTTTTTTTTTTTTGTTAATTTTTATAACACCCTCAAACCTAAAAATTCCAGGGAGGGCTTTTTTTTTAATAGAAAAAATATCCAAAAATAGAGAAAATTGGAGAAAAAATCCAAAAAAATACCAAAAAATTGCCAAAAAAATTTGAAACAATTCTCATAAAATTTTCTATAGGGCTAGGCTTAATCTCCATACTCAAAACCACAAAGAGCTCCTTTATTCCTCCTACTTGGCCAGAAAATGATATTGGAAAAGGATAAAAAAATGCTAGAAAAATGCTAAAAATGCTAGAAAAGATTTCCAAAAATACCCAGAAATTGTACTTTTGCAGAGGTTATGAAATGCCTTCTAGGTTTGCTAAAAACTCAATGAAAAAGCATGAAATTGATAAAGAAAACTACTAAAACTGAGCAAAATGAGATGAGAAAGCTATGTACAACCTGGACAGATTTTGCAGTTCCAGGTGATCCATACTTCTTCAAGTGCGTTGATGGTAGGCCTTGAGCCTTGATATGTTGACCAGGGGCAAGGCCTCTCCTTTCAGTGTCTCTAACTCCACAACACCCTAATTCAGCATTGTTTTGACTCGATAAGGTCCTTCCCAATGTGGAAGCCATTTTCCTCTCACTTGTGTATGAAGATGAGGTCTATGGAGAAGAACTAACATGCTTGGTTCTATGTTGTTGTTCCACAGATGTCGATCATGTGCCTCCTTCCTCTTCATCTGAGTCTCTATCAATTGTTTTGTTGCTAGTAGACGAATCTCTTCCACCTTATGTAGTGCTCCAAGCCTCTGAGAGACATCACAATCTTTCTTTCCCTGCATGAATGCTATTTTAGGTGATCTATGTAAAAATTCAAAGGGCTCAATCGGCAGTATGCCATAAACCACCTGTCCATTGGCTCTTGGATAGTAGGCACAAGAGGTCCTATGTAGGATTCTATACCTACTGAAAATTTTCTGTAGGACCTTATTCACAAAATGAGTACCCTGGTCTGTACAAATTTCAAGTGGACATCCAAACCTGCAAATGATGCTACTGTAAATGAAATCAGCAACAGTCTGGGCAGTGCAGTCGGGGGAGGCAATAGCTTCAGTCCACTTTTTTGCATAGTCTATGGCTATCAATAAATACTTCTCTCTTTTTGGAATCGACGGAGGGTAGATGGGTCCTACAAAATCTAGCCCCCACTTCTCAAATGGTTGCCAGGAAGTGGAAACAATCAAGGGGTTATGCCTCTGCTTTGTTGGCTTAGGTCCACACCTCTAGCAAACGTCACATGCCTTTCCCCATTCATCTGCATCCTTAAATAGTGTAGGCCACCATAGACCAGCATCTAGTATCCTCTGACTCATAATATGCCCTGGAAGGTGCCCACCACCTGTTCCTTCATGTGCAGATTGAAGGACTTCCCTCACTTCTTCTTCTTCCAAGCACTTCCTAAACCTGCCATCCTTTCCCAGTCTATATAATTTATCTTCAATGAAGGTATATGGTCTACACTTGATTAGCAGTCTCTTCCTTTGCACAGCACTAGCCTTTTCTGGATACACACTAGTTTTAATGAAATTCTTGATATCATAATACCAACCTTGAGCTTGCATAGCAAACACATGAGCATCTGGAAAATCATCATTGATTCCACTAGCTTGATCCATCATATTGATTCTGGATAGGTGATCCGCCATAACATTTTCTTTACCTAGTCTGTGGACTACAGAAAAACCAAACTTTTGGAACATCAATAACCACCTCCATATTCTACCAGTGGCTTGTGGTTTGTTGAGCAAGTATTTTACTGGTTGGTGATCCGTTATAATAACAAATTTTACTCCCAGTAAGTAATGACAAAATTTTTGGACAGCAAAAACCATGGCTAAGGCTTCCCTTTCTGTGGTGTTGTAATTCCTTTCAGCTTTAGTCAAAATTCTACTGGCATATTGAATTGGTTTGTCCACCTTAAATTCTTCACTGGGTTGTGTCAAAACTGCCCCCACTGCATATGCACTGGCATCTACATGTATATGAAATATTTTTGACCACTCAGGTGTGATCAAAATGGGAGCAGACACTAACCTTGACCGTAATGTTTGATATGCTTTTTCCTTCTCCTCTTCCCATTTAAAAGGTATTTCCTTACCTGTAAGTCTAGCCAGTGGTCTGGCTATCTCTGCATACATTTTTATAAACCTCCTGTGGTATCCAGTATGCCCCAAGAAACTCTGAATCTCTTTAGGCTAAGGCTTCCCTTTCTGTGGTGCTGTAATTCCTTTCAGCCTTAGTCGAAATTCTAGAGGCATATTGAATTGGTCCGTCCACCTTAAATTCTTCACTGGGTTGTGTCAAAACTGCCTCCACTGCATAGGCACTAGCATCTACATGTATATGAAATATTTTTGACCACTCAGGTGTGATCAAAATGGGAGCAGACACTAACCTTGACCATAATGTTTGATATGCTTTTTCCTCCTCCTCTTCCCATTTAAAAGGTATTTCCTTACCTGTAAGTCTAGCCAGTGGTCTGGCTATCTCTGCATACATTTTTATAAACCTCCTGTGGTATCCAGTATGCCCTAAGAAACTTTGAATCTCTTTAGGAGATTTAGGTTTAGGCAACTTTAATATAGAAATGATTTTGTCAGGATCTAGGGCCATACCTTTAGCCGACACCACATTTCCTAAGAGAGTTCCTTCTGTCACAAGAAAATGACATTTGTTTGGATTGAGCTTTAGCTCAGTCTCCCTGCATCTCTTGAAAACATTCTACAGCTGTCGCAAGTGATGGTCCAAACAATCTAAAGGAGTCTCCTTGTGAGAACCTGAAAACGAAGAGAAGTCATCCATGAAGATTCTAAGTGATTCCAGAAATAAGGGGCCAAAAATGAGATTGACCGTTCTATTAAAGGTGGCTGGAGCATTTCTGAGCCCAAATGGCATTTTTACATACACATATGTTCCCCAAGGTGTGATAAAAGCAGTCTTTTTGCGATCGTCTAGGTGTATTGATATTTGATTATAGCCACTAAATCCATCCATAAAGCTATATAATGCATGTCCAGCCACTTCTTCAATGACCTGCTTTGCAAAAGGCATTGGGAAACCATCTCGAATGGTCACCTTGTTGAGTGCTCTAAAGTCAACACAAATTCTGATTTTATTGGTATTCTTCTTTGGTACTATAACCATAGGTGAGAGCCACTCTGAGTGTTCCACAAGAATGATGATTCCTGCATCCTCCATCTTCTGTATTTCCACATAGATAGCTTCAGCATATTTTGGGTTAAGTCTATAACTCTTCCCTCTTATGGGTTTGGCTCCATCAACCAGAGGGATTCTATGCTATCCATAATTTGCAGGTACTCCTTCTAAGTCTTTATAATGCCAGGCAAAAACATCTATATAATGGGTCAAGAATGATCTTACCTTTTCAAGGAGCCCTGGGTGGTTCCACAACCAAGTGGCCACCAAAACTGGCATTGCTTCATAAGCAGGGGTATTTTGGATTTCAATGTGTTCCTCCTTGTCCTGCATCCATCCTGCAGGTATTTCTTGAATTGGGAAAGAACATTCTTCACTAGAGTCTTTTACCTTGCCTTTAGCCTTGGTAACTTCCTTATCTGTAGTTGTCATATCCTCCTCCAAGTTGTGTTTGAGGGATGTCTTCCTGCCTCTTCTGTGGTCTGTGATGGGCTCTCCCAATCCATCAACCTGGACTTTTTCTTCATCTTCATCATAACCTTCAGTCGTGCAAGAATTATTAAGAAAAATTCCAAAACAAGAGGAAGAGTTGCCTGCTTGCACCCAATTTAGAATATCCTGTTCTTCCTCGAAATCTATTTGGGGTTGATCCTCTGATTCTGGTTCCATGCAAATACCAACTGTTTGCATCCTGCTGGTGTTTCCTTGATTATCCGGGCCCTCTTCTAAATGAATCTGTGTCAGCTCTTGCCCTTTCTTTTGTACCCACATAGTGTCCTTGCCCCAGTCGAATGACACTTGCATGTCTCAGCCATGGTCTTCCAATTAAGAGGGGAAATCCTCCTTCAACCTGGGGCAATCTTAAAACCACAAAATCTAGAATGAATAGATTACCTTGTACTTCAAGTGGAACTTTTGGGATCACTCCCAAGGGCCTTACTTTGCTCTGATTTGCCAAAGTAACAGTGAAATTTGCAGGCCTTGAAAGGTGGAATCCAATCTTTTCCATTGTATGTTCAGGCATCAAGTTAATGCCAGAACCACCATCCACAATAACTCCTTGAAATTCATGACCTTTGATAGATACTGTCAGCCGAGGAATTTTATAATCTGTAAGGGGTGATTCCCCTACACTTTTACCTTTATGTAAAACAACAGTCTTTGCTACCAAACTTGTAGTGAAGCCTCATCAATTATCTGCAAGAGTTCTGACCTCAATTTCCCATCCATCTTTATTAAATAAAAAATACTAACCTCCTTTTTCATGAACTTGAGTAGTTTTGAAGCCTCTGATTCCTTAAGAGCATGGGCTCCAATTGACTTACCAAACTCCTCTTGAGCCCTGTTGAATGCATGCCCAATGGCATCACTGGTACCTATGGGATCTCCTTTTTGCCTTGTATCTTCACATGCAGTGGCCTTGTCTTCAAATGTCTCTTTGTCTTTGTTCAATCCATCAATTCTTGGTTGTTGAGCTATATCTACTTGAGCCTTTCCTTTATTTCGTGTCTGCACTGTAAAAGATTATATTTCTTCTAACTACACCACCCTGGTAGATGGTGATGGCTCATTGACCTGATCTAACATTTCTTCTTTGTGTACAGAAATCATTTGAATATGGGGCTTGGATGAAGAGGCTTGATTCTAGGACAACAATTTGTATAGTGGTCTCTGGCCTCTGGGCAGTTTCTTCATAAGCAGGGGTATTTTGGATTTCAATGTGTTCCTCCTTGTCCTGCATCCATCCTGCAGGTATTTCTTGAATTGGGAAAGAACATTCTTCACTAGAGTCTTTTACCTTGCCTTTAGCCTTGGTAACTTCCTTATCTGTAGTTGTCATATCCTCCTCCAAGTTGTGTTTGAGGGATGTCTTCCTGCCTCTTCTGTGGTCTGTGATGGGCTCTCCCAATCCATCAACCTGGACTTT
The DNA here is from genome assembly GCA_020310875.1 of Ceratopteris richardii. Taxonomy (NCBI): domain Eukaryota; kingdom Viridiplantae; phylum Streptophyta; class Polypodiopsida; order Polypodiales; family Pteridaceae; genus Ceratopteris; species Ceratopteris richardii. Next base: position 125,591,033 of record CM035406.1, read on the forward strand.
TTCTTCATCTTCATCATAACCTTCAGTCGTGCAAGAATTATTAAGAAAAATTCCAAAACAAGAGGAAGAGTTGCCTGCTTGCACCCAATTTAGAATATCCTGTTCTTCCTCGAAATCTATTTGGGGTTGATCCTCTGATTCTGGTTCCATGCAAATGCCAACTGTTTGCATCCTGCTGGTGTTTCCTTGATTATCCGGGCCCTCTTCTAAATGAATCTGTGTCAGCTCTTGCCCTTTCTTTTGTACCCACATAGTGTCCTTGCCCCAGTCGAATGACACTTGCATGTCTCAGCCATGGTCTTCCAATTAAGAGGGGAAATCCTCCTTCAACCTGGGGCAATCTTAAAACCACAAAATCTAGAATGAATAGATTACCTTGTACTTCAAGTGGAACTTTTGGGATCACTCCCAAGGGCCTTACTTTGCTCTGATTTGCCAAAGTAACAGTGAAATTTGCAGGCCTTGAAAGGTGGAATCCAATCTTTTCCATTGTATGTTCAGGCATCAAGTTAATGCCAGAACCACCATCCACAATAACTCCTTGAAATTCATGACCTTTGATAGATACTGTCAGCCGAGGAATTTTATAATCTGTAAGGGGTGATTCCCCTACACTTTTACCTTTATGTAAAACAACAGTCTTTGCTACCAAACTTGTAGTGAAGCCTCATCAATTATCTGCAAGAGTTCTGACCTCAATTTCCCATCCATCTTTATTAAATAAAAAATACTAACCTCCTTTTTCATGAACTTGAGTAGTTTTGAAGCCTCTGATTCCTTAAGAGCATGGGCTCCAATTGACTTACCAAACTCCTCTTGAGCCCTGTTGAATGCATGCCCAATGGCATCACTGGTACCTATGGGATCTCCTTTTTGCCTTGTATCTTCACATGCAGTGGCCTTGTCTTCAAATGTCTCTTTGTCTTTGTTCAATCCATCAATTCTTGGTTGTTGAGCTATATCTACTTGAGCCTTTCCTTTATTTCGTGTCTGCACTGTAAAAGATTATATTTCTTCTAACTACACCACCCTGGTAGATGGTGATGGCTCATTGACCTGATCTAACATTTCTTCTTTGTGTACAGAAATCATTTGAATATGGGGCTTGGATGAAGAGGCTTGATTCTAGGACAACAATTTGTATAGTGGTCTCTGGCCTCTGGGCAGTTTCTTCATAAGCAGGGGTATTTTGGATTTCAATGTGTTCCTCCTTGTCCTGCATCCATCCTGCAGGTATTTCTTGAATTGGGAAAGAACATTCTTCACTAGAGTCTTTTACCTTGCATTTAGCCTTGGTAACTTCCTTATCTGTAGTTGTCATATCCTCCTCCAAGTTGTGTTTGAGGGATGTCTTCCTGCCTCTTCTGTGGTCTGTGATGGGCTCTCCCAATCCATCAACCTGGACTTTTTCTTCATCTTCATCATAACCTTCAGTCGTGCAAGAATTATTAAGAAAAATTCCAAAACAAGAGGAAGAGTTGCCTGCTTGCACCCAATTTAGAATATCCTCTTCTTCCTCGAAATCTATTTGGGGTTGATCCTCTGATTCTGGTTCCATGCAAATGCCAACTGTTTGCATCCTGCTGGTGTTTCCTTGATTATCCGGGCCCTCTTCTAAATGAATCTGTGTCAGCTCTTGCCCTTTCTTTTGTACCCACATAGTGTCCTTGCCCCAGTCGAATGACACTTGCATGTCTCAGCCATGGTCTTCCAATTAAGAGGGGAAATCCTCCTTCAACCTGGGGCAATCTTAAAACCACAAAATCTAGAATGAATAGATTACCTTGTACTTCAAGTGGAACTTTTGGGATCACTCCCAAGGGCCTTACTTTGCTCTGATTTGCCAAAGTAACAGTGAAATTTGCAGGCCTTGAAAGGTGGAATCCAATCTTTTCCATTGTATGTTCAGGCATCAAGTTAATGCCAGAACCACCATCCACAATAACTCCTTGAAATTCATGACCTTTGATAGATACTGTCAGCCGAGGAATTTTATAATCTGTAAGGGGTGATTCCCCTACACTTTTACCTTTATGTAAAACAACAGTCTTTGCTACCAAACTTGTAGTGAAGCCTCATCAATTATCTGCAAGAGTTCTGACCTCAATTTCCCATCCATCTTTATTAAATAAAAAATACTAACCTCCTTTTTCATGAACTTGAGTAGTTTTGAAGCCTCTGATTCCTTAAGAGCATGGGCTCCAATTGACTTACCAAACTCCTCTTGAGCCCTGTTGAATGCATGCCCAATGGCATCACTGGTACCTATGGGATCTCCTTTTTGCCTTGTATCTTCACATGCAGTGGCCTTGTCTTCAAATGTCTCTTTGTCTTTGTTCAATCCATCAATTCTTGGTTGTTGAGCTATATCTACTTGATCCTTTCCTTTATTTCGTGTCTGCACTGTAAAAGATTATATTTCTTCTAACTACACCACCCTGGTAGATGGTGATGGCTCATTGACCTGATCTAACATTTCTTCTTTGTGTACAGAAATCATTTGAATATGGGGCTTGGATGAAGAGGCTTGATTCTAGGACAACAATTTGTATAGTGGTCTCTGGCCTCTGGGCAGTTTTTGCAAGGAGGGGCATGTTTTGGTAGAGTGCACCTACTTTGATAGTGCCCACATTCTCCACATCTGAAACAAATGATTGGCCTTCTAGGACCATTTGCAAAGTTATTCCTCTGTCTAGGGTTGAAAGTGTTACCTTGATTGGGTGCAGCCGCCATTACATTTGCTGGAGGCAGGGGTCCTCCTTGGGTCCAATATGTTGTTGCAGGTAATCCCCTTGATTGGCATTCTTGGGCCTCATGACCAGCTTTCCTGCATAATTGGCAAGTCACACTTAACAAAGGACATTCACTTACTATATGCCCTTGCTTGCTGCACATGGAACACCAAAGTCCACTCTTGATGCCACCTCCTTTGAGTTCTTGCAACTCCTATCGCAGCTGAGCCAATTCCTCTGCTTGGGCCTCCTCCTCCTTTTGGAGCTTTAGTGCTTCAATCTCCCTTCTCAACTGAGTTACAGCATTCTCCTCCTCTTTGTGGGGCTTATTTCTTTTTAAGCCCTCCAACTCCTTCCTTAGCTGGATTACTGGATCCTCCATTTCTATGGAATATGGTAATTGAGAAGAAGTAGCTCCATAATGTTGCCTTATCTGCTCCAGTCGTGTAGCTGTGTTGATGAACTCCTCTATGGAGGCTGTAGAAAACACTAATTCTTTTATTTTGCATTGGGTGGCCACTAGTAGAGGCCTAGCTAACCATTTCTTAACAAAAAAATCATGTGGTGGATCTGGCAATTTAGCCATTAGTGCCTTGGTCCTAGTCACAAACTCTGGGAACTTTTCACCTGGACCCAATCTCAAATTTTTGAGTTCTTCTATGAATCTCTACAGTATTCCCATGTTGGAATTGATTTTTAAATGCATCTTTCATCAAATCCCAAGTTGTAAAATGGTTCCCAGCAAATTGGCTGAACCATTTATCTGCTAATCCTTCTAATGTGGCAGGGAAGAGTATCAAAAAGGCATCCTCCCTGCCCATTAAACCTCCAGTCTTGCATAGTGCCAAAAATGTTCTAATGTGCTCATCTGGATCCTCCTGAGCTAGGCCTTTGAAAGAAGGAAATTTTATATTTAATCTTGAGAGTAAGGTTTCCAAGTCTACTTGTCCCACCATGCTCTTTACTGATGAGGTTGAAGATAGTGGATTGGAGGATCTTCTAACAACCTTCCTTCTTGTTTGCTTGCAGGTGACCCTCAATGTTTGGGACCGGGTTGCGATCATGAGCTGCTCATAGTCCACTTAATATGAGACACTTGATAAGGATATTTACCTTTTGGTTGATGAAGTAGGACTCTATTACTGTCGACACTTGATCTCTTCTATACTTTGCACTTGGTTTCTCCTAAGCTCAAATCTCCTTGGAAGTCCTACCGGGCGTGCCAAATTTTGTTGGGGGATTCTTAGACAAGAAGGGATTTGAGTGTTTGTAGGAGAAAAGGGGAAGACCAGAAGAGAAAATACACACTGGAAGCCTCTGTCAATCGATTACAGTAAGACAAATACAAGATTGAAGCACAATACAACCAATGCTTCTGTGCAAAATCCCACAGAGTGCTCAATTACAAATACCAAATATCCAAGGGACTTGTTGCTGCTGGCCTCCTCTGCACCAAACCTCCACCTTCTACAAGCCTGCTCTTGTGCACACCTTGCACCAAGCTTCCACTAAGGGGGAGGGATGGATACCTTCTGTTGCGTGCGCACACCTCAGTAAGACCTTGGGATCCTTGGGGGACAAGCTTAGCACTCCTCTGCAGACTTCCTTGGTCACTCTTCATGCACACCTTGCACTTCACTTCTCTGCGTCGCACACTGTGTGTCTCTTGCAGTTCTCTCTCTTGCTCCCCTTAGACTATGCTTCTCTTGCTTACACTTAGAATGGTCCAAGAATAGTCCTTGCCTTGATTTGAGTGTGTCGTTTCACGTACATTCCTAACTGCAAGAGCATCTTGGTGCTCACTTTGATGTCCCAAGATTGTCTTCACAAGTGGCAGCCAACGACTCCCTGTTTTGTCCTGTAGTGACTTTAGTCTAAAACAGAATTTTTAATTGGGGGGACATACTTTCACTTCTGCATACGTTGCCGCTTCACATACCTTCACATTTTCCTTTTAACTCTTCAAATGTGCACATAAGGGAGGGTTCACCTGAACCTTCCAAAACACTTTAAAAACACTTTGAACCTTAGGGAAATTAGAGAAATACCTCTGCAACCTGCAACCCACTTTCTCCAATTTACCCTTTGTGGACAATTAATTGTGCACTACCTGTGCACTTTGACACCTCCACTTTATCACTTTGACTTTGCACCTATTGACTTTGACCTTGACCTTGTTGACTTTGACTAGGTTGACTTTGACTGTGGTTGACTTTGATTGTGCTTGACTTTGACTACGGTTGACTTTGAACAATATGACTTTTATGGGCTCAACAAGAGGATTTGCCAATGCTACTCAAGAGGCCATATGGATCAGATTGCTATATATAGATTTGGGTTTGCATACTAGATCTCCAATGATTTTTGGAGATAATACAAGCTCATTACATCTTGCAGCAAATCCCAATCATGCTAGGACCAAGCATATAGAAGTCCACTATCATTATGTGAGAGAGAAGCTATAGAGCAAGGAAATTGAGTTGGCATATGTATCAACCAATATGCAATGTGCAGACTTATTAACTAAAGCACTTGAGAGTACTAAACTTTGTAGGTTTAAAGCTATGATTGGATTGCAAGACATTCAAGAAGATTGAAGAAGAAGGCCAATCTGAGATGTTTGGCTTCAGGGGGAGCTATTGGTGCAAGTGCCAAGCCTAAAAACTTGGCAAAGCATGAGAAGATCCTATGTGGAATGGTTGAAGTCCCATGTGAACCATTGTTATGAAAACTTTATCTTTTACCATTTGTAAAAGCCAACTTGACTTGAAGGAATCTTTGTAAATCCACAAAACTCGTAGAGTTAGATGGATCGAAAAGCTACGAGTTTTCTTAGAGAGAATATCTCCTAGATTAGTGGATCACTTTTGGTGAGAGCCAAAGTTGAATTCAAATTCAAAATTTGAATGAAACATCTATAAAAAGATGAATGTAAAACTCACAGGTCAGATCACTCCAATCCCGAGGCATTAGCTGATCATTTTGTAAGAGAGTGAGGATCACATCATAGCCTACACCTATATCTATCATTGGGCATTGATTATCATGCCAATGATCATGTACAACAGTGTTTCATAATACAATAGATCATTCATTATATATGTTGATCTCTCTATTATTGTCACTTAGAATAGTCACTTTGTATTGCTCATATCTTAAGCAATACGCCGCCATTTTCAATGTTCTATAGCTTTTTAGAATCAGCTCTAAGTTTTCTACGTGCTCACAAGTTTTGAAGAAATTCCATTTAGTGGATTGGGAGAAAAGATCATCGAACGGGTCACTAGTCAAACTCTGTAGAGGTCCTAAAAAATCGGGGGTAATGCTATACTTACTAAATTGATTGCTTTGTGTATAGTCAATCATTTTAAGTGATTACACTTGTAATCATTAGCTCATTAAGATAATTTGATATCTCTAAAAGGAATTCTTCTAATTCCTACTATACTGGAATCATTGAGCAACAAGCAGTAGGTGCCTATACCAAAATAGAAGGTTTTCATTAGATTGTGAACTTGAGAGTAGTATGTTTTGTATCAAACATTACTCACATCATTTTCCAAAGTACATAGGCACTTGTTTAGTGTCATTGGGAATCTAAGAGGGCCTACAAATCAACTCTGAAGCTAAAGAGGGCTGGTACAAAGCAGGATTTAGTAGTACCAACTCATTTTCTGGAGTGTCCATCCATCTTTCCTAATATAGAAGACCCATACCAAGGATTCAAGGAGACAAACAAAGGTGAAAAGATAGGTAGTATTTTCAGCTTTGAACTCCAAGACATAAGGAACATAGCATTGTTCAATTACGGCACACAAACCCTATCAGAGCTAGAGGTTTGGCACAAAAGGTTAGCTCACAATGGAGAGAGGACCTTGAAGAAAATTAGGAGAGATCAAAGTGTAATTGGACCACCTAATACTTCAAAGGACCATATGATTTATAAATGCGATGGATGTTAGTTTGAAAAATCTCATAGGAAATCTTTCATATAGAAGGAATACATACATGGAGACACCTTGCATGTCCACACTAATGTTTGGGGACCAAGCAAGGAAACACTCTATTCGAGGGTCAAGGTATTCTGTGTCTTTCATTGATGATTGCAGTAGATGAACCATACTCTATTTCATGATGCTTAATGAAGAAGTGTCTACTTGTTTCAAAACGTATTTTGCACTTGTAGAGAATCAAACGGGTATAAAATTGAAAAGGCTAAGGTTTGATGGAGGGGGGAAAAAATGGTGTAGCAAAAAAAGAAATAAATCCATTGTGGGAGCAGCTAGGTCAATGCTTAATCAAAAGAAGTTGCCCAATTATTTATGGGCAAAGGCTGTATCTACTGACACCTATCTTATAAAGATGTTGCCCTCAAAACATTTGAAAGGAATAACACCCTATAAAGCTTGTAATGGAAAAAGATTAAGCTTGGATCATTGTAGAATATTTGGATCCATTCCATATGCACATATACCATCACAAATCAGAGGAAAGCTTGATCTCAAGGCATCGAAATGTGTGTTCGTAGGTTATGACTTAAACTAAAAGGGGTATAGGCTTAATAATCCTAGCACCAAAGGATTCAAAGTAAATCAAGGTGTAGTATTTGATGAAAATAAGTCTTGATTTGAAGATGATTGCAGGAAAATCAATTTTTCCTATGGCTTCGAGGATGATTCTCCAACACTTTCAAGAAAAATTTCACACAAACTTGAAGAGTCAAGTGATTCAAAGGATCATTAGAAGAAATCAAGAAGAGAGATCAAGTCTTGGACGTCTAAAGCTAAAGAAAAAGTTACAAAGGTAAGAGACATAGAAAATCATGCCAACAAACCATCAGAAGGTCTACAAGGGGGAAGAAGAAGCTAGAAAGGAATGGATATGATAGATCATTGGTAAACAATCATTCTATTTACATGGCTTAAGACTTGACCACTCAAGGAACCTCATCATATGAGGAATCCAAGAAAAAGTCAGAGTGGAAGCATGCCATGGAGGAAGAGATTGAAGCAAATCAAGAGAACAACACTTGGGACTTAATTCCTAAGACATCAACCATGAAGGTCATTGGATATAGATGTATCTATAAGGAAAACAAAAGGAATTCTAATGGAACCATAAACAGGTACAAGGGTAGGCTAGTAGCCAAGGGATATGTTCAAACTAGGGCATTCATTACAAGGAGATGTTTTCTTCTCTAGCAAAGATGTCTACAATCAAAGTACTCATGAGTACTATAACTATGAAGAATTGGAAGATATATTAGATGGATGTGAAGAATGCCTTTCTTGATGGATGGATATCAGAAGAGGTATACATGGATCAATCCCCTAGCTTTGGAGACTCAAAACATCTTGAGTATGCTTGTAGATTAAGAAGAGCCTTATATGGTATGAAGTAACCTCCAAGAGCTCAGAATTATAGAATAGCTTTCTTGTAGGACAAAGGATTTGTGGTGAGCAAGGAAGATCCCTCTCTATTCATTAATAGATCAGATGGAGAAGTCATATATCTCTGTCTTTATATTTGGATGAAGTTATGCTAGCAAGTAATGATGCTAAAGGCATTAGAAGAATCAAACATCAAATGAAGGAAGAGTTCAAAATAAGTGATCTAGGGTAGCTCACATACTTCCTTGGATGTGAAGTATTATATATAGAGTGTGGAATGTACCTTTCTTAGAAGAAATACATCAAAGATATGCTTAAAAAGTTAAGATGGAAAATGCTAAGGTTTTAGGTACACCCTATGGAAGTAAATTCCAAATTTAGTGCTCATGAGGTAGAAATCGTGGAGGATTTGAAAAGCTATCAAAGTCTAGTGGGGAGTCTCAATTATGCTACTCTTACAAGAGTAGATATCAACTATAGTGTGAGTATTCTAAGTCAGTTTATGGACTCATGTAAGAAGCTAGAGATGGAGGCAGCCAAAATGATACTCAAGTATCTCAAAGGGATAATCAATGAAGGTCTATTTTATTCATACACCTCTGATAAAGATATAAAAAGATTTTTGATGTAGATTTGATAGGATCAAGAGATGATAGGGGAAGTCCCTCTAGTTATCTTTCATTTGCAAGCTTGAAACTCATTTCTTGGTCATCAATGAAGTAATATACTATTGCTCTCTCATCTAAAAAAGCTAAATACAGAGGATTGGGTAATGCTACCTAAGAAGCCATGTGGATAAGGACACTATATATTGATTTTGGAATGACATCATCTACTCCTCACATGTTTGGTGGTAACGTTTGTTTGCATCTTGCAACAAACCCTATCTATCATACAAGGGACACATTTAGGTCCATTATCAGAATTTTAGAGAGAAGACTATAGGCAAGGAGATTGAGATTTCATAAATCTCAAATCAACAACAATGTCTAGAGATGATAACAAAAGCTTTGGATGGAGTAAAGCTAAACATGTTCAAATCAATGATTCAGTTCAAGAGATTGCAAAGGAATGAAAACTCAAGCATCTTAGTCTTGACTTGGAGCTATTGGTACATTTGGCAAACCTAAGTGCTTGAACATATCCCTATATTACATTGAGCTATGAAAAGCCATATGTACACACATATATCCTTAGTTCATTTCTAGGGATAAACTTTCACTATGCTTTTGTCTATTCTAAAGTCTTTTTGAGGATGGATATTTGAGAGTTAAAGGAACTATAAAGCGATCCAAAAGCCTAGATCCATGTTTTAATTGAAATTCAAATATTCACCAGAAATTGAGGAGAATATTTAGGTAGAATGAATCAATAGCTACCTTCTAAAAAAATGTATATATACTTCACTAGAATAGTAATGGAATGAGCTGAGCTCTCACCCACGTCCAAAGTGGTCATTTTACTCATATCATAGTCCTTGGATTCCTACAACATCTCTATGTATTATACTTTACATTTCAATACATATACTTGAAGTTTTTATCATCTCCATCTACTGTTCATTGAGGTCGTGCATTGCTCAAGTCTATCAACTTCACAAAGTCATTCAAGTGAAGCTATGGTCTTGTTACCTTATCTAATGATTGGATCATCAAATACATGTGAGCTTGTGTGTGCAATATTGTGATCATTAGATATTTGTGTACAAAGATATGAATCAATCTCTATGATTGCGTATGTCATGTTTGCTTCCTAAAATGTCGGGACTATGCCTTCTTATGTATATTTCTCACTCGCGTGAAATAATGTGTGATAGCTCAATTACCTTACCATTTCAAGCTATGCAAAAGGATTTCTAGAAGGTTTTCTACTCAAGAGTAAAATTTTCTACTCAAACCTTTGAGATCAATGCTCAAAAGTACTTTGGTCTCATTTATGCATCATTTGATAGCTTAGAGAGTATGATAGAGTTTCAAAGAAATAAATACGCTCCTCTAGAGCACGTTTTTGCCAATACCCTATCATCTTTGTACTTTTCCATCACCTCCTCACAACCAAAACTGAGGAAAACACAACATTGAGCAAGTTAAGGCCTTGCCACTTGGGGTTGCTTGACAATGTGAAAATTGAGTTTTCTATGAAGATCAACATTGATCACGATTATATGTTCTTTATCCAAGCTTTGACCATCATTTGGACCCGAGTTTGTTATGCATCACTTCCACATTAAAAAATACCAAGTCTCCCATATCCAACACCATTTCATCACCATGGCATTAGTGAAGGCGAGATCAATACACATGCACTACTAGAGCCATCCAAATATATATGGGCTTTCTTGCTTGACAAATTCATAGCAAACTAGAGAGAATTTCCAAAAATCTCGTAATGAAGCCTAAATGTGACCTTTTGTGCATCCAAATTAGAGGTGAACATTTAAGATTGCATGTAGAGCTAGGATCTATAATATTCTTCTACCAAAATGTAGTGTTCCATCATTACTCGTCCAACCATAATCCTCTCTTGGATTGAATCCTTCAACATTATGGGTATAGAACCCGAGACATCATTGTATCTAGGTGACCCTCATCAGCCTTGAACATCAATAAAACCGATGCACAACAAGTGACTTGGTTAAGAAATCTGCTACATTCTCATTAATCAACACTTTTTTAAGAAGCCATTTTCTATTTACTAAACAACATAATCTATCTTCATTTAGATGTTGGCTACTATAAATTGTTAAGTTTCCTTCAATTGGATAAAGAAGCACTTTATTCGGCTCTCTGAAATGGAAGAAACATACTCTTCAACAAGCCCCTATTCCCTATTTTTGCTCCAACCCTTATTAGTAGCATCTCTATTGTTGATATTTTTTTTTGCAACGTAATAAAATCTAAGGACTGCATTTATTTGAATCAATAATAGAAAAATACTGAATATGTGTGTTTTATTCAAGCATTTTTTAATAAATGTGAATAAAAAATCGGGTACGCATACATTTTCGATCGAAAGCACTTTTGATCGAAAGTGCTTGCAATTGAAAAGCTATTTATAAGCAAAAAAAAAAGATTATTCGATCAAAAAGCTTATTCCACACATGCTTTCAGAGAAGTTTCTAGAGCTCTACTACCAGCATACCACTCTTATATCCCTTTCAAAATATCGTTGAGGTATTGATCTATGTTTCATTTATTTTCTATTTTATTGTTATGTGCATTGTGTGTCATGCATATGTTATGATTTGCATATGCATCTCTTACATATGTATGATTTGTATTTATGTGATTGGTTTTATGTTTTTTAATCATCAATAGTATACATGTTCAACTTGCGAACACATTTCTTACTTATACTTTGATGAATCAAATTTAAAATAAACCACTATTGTGAGTGTTTGACTTGCTACATTGATTCTTACCCTCATAGTAGTATAGGGCTGAGCAATAGACTTATTGAGATTGTTTGAATTGCCACCTTGATTCCTACTCTCTCAATAGAATAGGAAGTGTATAGAGACTATTGTGATTGTCCAATTCTTTGATTCTTTGACTCTTACTATCACAATAGTTATATACACTCATGTGACAACAATCATACACAGTATAGTGAGTGTATATGAATGATTATGGATGTCTGATTCTTTGACTCCTACAGTTTTTGTAGTTAAATATATTCATTTCAAGATGATAATTAAACTTTCTATCCAAATATAAATCTACTTATCAAACTATATATCCATATTTCTAAGCATGAAATTATTCATCTACGTATCTACCTATGTATCTATATTTAACTATATATTAATCTATTTATCCATGCACTTTGTCATCTATCTATGTATCCATCTATCTATCTATTCAATTATCTACCCATTCAATTTTTCATGTATCTACCACATATTTATTTATATATAGATCTATCCATCTATATTTATCTATCTGTTCAATTATCTATCCATTCAATTATTCATCTACCTATCATTTATTTATCTATATATAGATCTATGTCTCTACTTATCTATCTATTCAACTATCTATCCATTCAATTATTAATATATCTATCATTTATTTTATATCTATCATTTATTTATCCATATATAGGTCTATCTATCTATATTTATCTATCTATTCCATTATTGATCCACACAATTATTCATTTGTCTATCATTTCTTTATTTATATATTGATATGCATATCCATGCACTTACTAATTTATCTATTTATATGTGTACTTGAAATGTTTTTAAGTATGTATCATTTTATTTATGACTATTATTTTTTATTAGTGGTTTTATGAATTAGATTAGTATTTAAAGATTTAATATCAATCAAAATTTTAATTTTAACTGATAGTCTATTGTTTATATTTGCACAAATGGCAGGTAAAATAAATAAGCAAGAGTGAATTTGGAAGAGTTTGTCTGCTTGTATATGCATGGAATGCGAGAAGACCAGATCACAATAGCTATGGATATAACAAATTATAAGTATTTCATCAAACAACTATCTACAATAGTGTACATTGATATTGAAGATAAATTTGGAAGTGTATCTGGAGGAGCACAAGTACGACATGAATGTCCAAAGAATTCACTCACATCTTTAGAAAGTGAAAGAAGCAAAATCATTGGCATTGGATGTCACAATAATGCTACGATTTATCCACAAAATCAAACCTGATTTACATTATCAAACACAACGAGAGGAAAGAGAGTGAGACATGACAATACTAAAGAGGCAGAGAGAGCAACAATAGCAACAATAGTAGATATACATGTGAATATGAGAGATCAAGCATCCAATAACCTATGTTTTCTCCCATATTCATCTATTCATTTTGAAGATGCAACTCTTATGGGGGAGCGAAAATATGGAATGTTCCATAAAGTTAGAATAACCCACCCAAGATTCATCAACAAACTCTTTGTATCAAAACTATACATAGTGGTGACTTACAAACATGAGAGAATGAAGCGATGAATGATGCCATCAGTTTACCTATTACGCATATTGGAATAATCATCCCACTTGCATTGGCTAGACATCATAGTAAAAGCTGATGCGTCATTTTTAGATTATTGAATGGTGGTACCCTAGATATGTGGCTCAAGAGAATGAAAAAAGAGAATCTAAGAGTACCACAAAGCAGAAGTATCAAAGACACAAAGGGAGATATAGCAATAATGAAGACAAATACTTGAAAGTTTATCAATAGACTACTATAAATAGTGTCATTCCTACACACTTGTAATATTTCACATTATGATCTCCATCCAGGAAAAATACTATTGCATTTTCAAGGCGAGCAATCTTATATCCAACTATGTGTCTTTGGAAGAGCAATGCATTTGCCCACAAAAAAAGTTTTCCAAAGCTACCTAATCTCAAAATATCAACAAGCAATCAGTGGAGATGAAAGTATTGGTGGACTGCACTAGAATGCATATCCGCTAGCCCTCCACCATTCAATAAATGTCAAGAAACCTATACGATTTCAATACTCCTTTTGCAAATCTTGAAATTCATAGATTTAGAAATAGGGTTTGTAAGTTTAAATATGCTTTAAAACTAACATGTGATACAGATGTATCAAAACGAGTAGATGCACATGAATTTCTTAGAGTCTTCTCTAATCTTGTTCAATATGGTTTGAGGATATCCATTAGTGATGGATTAAGACCACATTGAAAATGATGTTTGTCAAGAAACATGTTTATTAATCAAAAATCATTTTTATGAGTATCAAATTTAATTGTTTATTCAATGTTATATAATAATTTCTTTAAATTGACATGTTTTATGATACGTGAAGTGTTAATGTGGATCTAAAGTGAAGTGATTATGATAGATTTGGAAATGAAGTAATTATGAGGGATATGCAGCAACCTAAGGATTACGACCACCACGTGCTAGAGAGATGATTCTCCTCCCAAACTTATGCCTGTATATATAGTTGTTCGAATCAACGAGGACCACAAATGTAACTAAAGTCCACAAGTGCATGTGCAATCTCCTCCACTCCTTTCATATCTTCCACTAGATTCTACTAGTGGTTGGAGTGATCTCAATCACTACTTTAGTACCTTCCTCCAGAGTCTACTAGTGGTTGGTGCACTCGCCTCTCGAGTTAAGTCCATTGGACTCAAGTTGACTGACCTTAAATTGAGTTAGAAGGCTTAGAGTTCCTTGGGCAAAACTCTCTCCTCATGTTTCCGGGGATTGAACCCAAGTCCTTCTCCTTCACAACGATGAGACTTAACCATTAGGCTAAGTGGATTACTTGTTTAAGAGAACACATGAACTTATCCTTAAATCTAGTCTCTAGATCTTTGGCCGTACACATGAGTGACCAAACGGTGTCCGATTTCAGATCTATTTGAATCGACCGGACCCTTAGATCATAGACTTACTTTTATTACATTCTTCCCCCCTTGGAAAAGATTTTCGTCCTCAAAAATAAATCTATATATAATAACCGTAGGCAACCCCCCAGCCTCATGTTCTTAAACTGGAAGAACATGGTCATGTTCTAAAACTGGAAGAACATGTCTCATCTCTGTGGCGGGATTCCTGCCCAAATGATTCAAAACACTGTCCGGCTTTGCACTTTGATAAACTGGTCAAAGTACAAAGTAGTGAATGAATAATAAGGGTGGATCTAAAAACATGCCTAGCCACTTCATTGTGTCTCGATGTGCGATATGGGCACAAACATATGAAATGGATGGATTCTAATTACTAGTCCATTTTTTAGCATGACTGGTGCATGGACTTTAGTAACTAGGATAAGATTTTTATCCCTAACAAGACATTGAGAAATCTTGATTCACTTGAACTTGATTTGGAAAACTTGAAGTTTGGTCGATCCAAAGATCTGACTTGGATGTTTGTACAATAGTTAACTTCCAACCAATAGTTACTTGATTTCGTCAACCGACTTGAGGACTACTTGGTCCTAATAGGTTTGAAAATCCTATGTAAATTGTATGAGAAAGTTTTCCATTTACTTTGGATCAACGTTACTATATCTTGACCAAGCCAAGTTCAAAATGAAAATCGTCCAACTTAGGATGTTGTTCTCAAAGAATTAAGCTCAAAGTTCTTGAGAATTTTCAATCTTATGAGCAATTCCTAACTTCCCTGTTCTAGAGTGTACTAAACTCTAGAAAAGCATAAGAGGTATTAAACATCATCCAACCACAACATACTAGTGTGGTATCCAACATGAGTATGTCCACCCACTGACATTCTACTAATGAGTTTTTACTCAAACAATGCTTCACTGGAGACTAAGTTCATGCCTATATTCAATCATTATGGCTCCTCATTGGAAATGCAATTCTAGTGCATTTCTTTAAGCCCAAAGATTCAATTTTACCAAGTTACACTTGGAACTTGGTGCTTAACTTAGTCAATCCTTATTAAAAAGGTTAAGGTCAAAGTCAAAATCTTACTCTTTCAAAAATTTATCAAATATTTATGAATCATCAACACTTTAGCTTGAAGTGTTTCAAGAAGATCTTGGAAGTTAGTTACTTCGTATCTTCTTACGAACTTGATCTTGAAGTATCTTGAGATCATTCTTTTATCCTCCTTGAAGTAAAACTTATCCTTGGAATTTTCAATTCCCATGAAGATCAACTCTAACTTCAAGATTTGTTCTAGGCCTAAAAGATAATTATCATCCACGGTCCGACGTCCCATACCATCTTTCCTACATCAATCTGAATATAAAACTTGGTGTCCCATATCACCCTATTTTATATTCATATTGATGTGTGAGTGATCCTTATCCTAAAGTCTAAACATAGAGTACCTTTTCAAGCATTATCTCTAATTTCATATTCTAGGTTTTGATTCCTCTACATGATCATTTCACGATCTCGTGTTTTTCATACAAAACTTGAAAATCTTTGATAGAATATCCATTCTTCTTTACTAAGGTTTTCAAAAGAAAAACCAATTATCATTCCAAGTTCTTGAATTTATCAATTTCAAGTCTAATTGGTTATACTTAACCAATTTGTAACAACAAGAGCTTTTCACTTTTGTCTTTAGATTCTTTTCTAACAAAAGCTTTTAAGTAGCTACATCAAGGACTTTATAGGAATCTCTTTACTGCTTAATTCTAAGCATCCGCTCATGCTTTTGGATTTCATCTTTAAGAAATCCCTTTAAGGATAGGTAAATTTTACGTTCTACTTTCCACATACTTTACCATTGACACGATTGCAAACTACATTCTTGGAATTTTTATTCTTGGAATAATTTACTATTTCGATTGCCAATACTTGGGAAAACTTCACAGTAGTTCCAATCGCAATTATCTTGGACGAAACTTTCCAAGCTTTGATTAAGTCTTGTTGATCATGCGATAATAATAAATACTTTATCTTTATTTTTAAGATCTCTTGAACTATCAAAAGCTTCTTTGCTTACCCATGGGCTTTTAGAGATCTTTTCCCTAGGCAAGTCCAAGCATATACCAATGTCTTTCAGATTCTAAAGCTAAGAATATTGAATACACTTCTAGGTGATTTCAACCATTTGGACTTTAAGTACCACTTCTTGCAGTTTGGGACTGTTATGGAACTACTTATTGACTAAAAAAAGTATGAAGAATTTCATCCTCACTACTTGGGAGAATGTTATTCTTCAAAGACTTGAGATTCATTCTATGGAATCAATTAACTTGAGCAAATGATTCATGTTGGAATCTTTTGTAATGCTGGAAGGATTTTTAAACGAAATAGCTTAGATTTTCAAACAATATCTAGAAGCTTTACTCATTCAATTGTGTTCATTTCTTGAGTATCAAACTAGAGAATAAATATCACCTTTAGGATATGCTTTCCCACTCCTCTATGAAAGTTTGACTTGAACTTTCATTTATGTGATATAGATTCCTGGTCTTGAGTTTGATGCAAGATTCATTATTATTGGTCAATCTTTAGATGTTACTAGAGTACTTTAAACATCTTTTGAAGATTGATCCAATAGAAATGCTACTATGAATACATAACTTTGAACTTTGTAGCATATTTGGAAAAGTTCATGGATTGGAGATCCATTTATCGGAACTTTGTATTCCTAAATGAAAAGTTCACAGTTCAATTCATTTCTTTAGGAAATGTTTCCTAAAGATCGATTGATAATGTTTCCTCAAGACGATTCACTTAGCTTAAATGAAACAAAAACTTAACTCTCTAAAAGAGTTCTCTCAAGTTTCCATGATTTCTTAGCAAGTTGCATTGTTATCAGAAATGTAATCATGAAATCTAACATTCTCCTATTGAACATCAAAGTTCAATTGATGTTGAGGTTCAACGTTTGATTTCCATCACTCCTTGGAATGGAATCAAATGAGAACTTACAAAAGTTTCATAGTTTTTGCTTAGCACTTTGCATCCTTACCAGGGCTGTTACTTATGGAATATAACAACTATCTTGTGAACTTTAACATTTCAGCTAGTGTAAGTTCCATTTAGCTTTATTTTAATTTTGATCACATCTTGGGATAAAATCAAATAAATGAGGTTATTAGAAAGTGCTCAAGTACCTAAGAAAACTCTTTTCATCCTGCTTGGAGAAACTCTTTCTCAAAGAGACAGGTGAACTCAACCCAAGTTGAAGGTTTTTTATGAGTCTCAGAGAGACTCATCCACCATGTATAAACCTTAGGGCCCAATGATTAACTAGCCTCTACCACTCTCACAAGCTCAGGGGTGTTCTTAAGCTCATGGACATCATGCCACCTCTCTAAGAATGCCAAAAAAATGTCTTTATTCCTATCCTTATCTTCGCTCGAGAAGTAAAGCGGACGTAGATCTTTTCCCAAGGAAAGATCTACTAGACGACTTTGACCTACTACTTGCCCTGAGGTATAAGCAAGCAGTGGAGCGGTAGGAATCATCAAGCTAAGACGACTCAAGCTACCAGTTAGGGGAAATAAATCTTCCTGGGAGATGGATGTATCCGGATCCTTTTCAACCAAAACACACATTGGTGAAGTTGCAATCCTATCCATATGGCTACCCAAAGTAACCCTACCTTCATCCTTAGGCTTCTAGAGTAAGTCCAAAATAGCCTTAAGGTAACTTTGAATTCTGTCAAAATATTGACAAAGTTTTGAAACTTCTATCGGGACATTGGACAAACGTCGAAGGCCCTGCTTTACTCTCAACAACCTACCTTCAAAATCATTCATGTTGTTTAAGGTGGTGTTGATGTCCCCTTGCAACGTGGTTCCCTCAATGTCTAAATTTAATGTCGTCGTAACTACGTTTGATGCATCAATCACATGACTAGGAATTGAAATCATTTGTGCAGATGTATGCAATGCACATGATATTACTGGTGGACTAGTCATGAATGAAGATGCTACTAGAATAGGAACTAAAACATACATCAAAGCGTTGGTACTACTCGTCAACGTAGCATGGCTCGAAGTCCCCTCCATCGCACACAATCCATATACAAACTTATGTAGATTCCTAACATAAGTGGAGTGTGTGATCAAATCAAAAGTACGATGCACAAAATTCACAAGAAAACTTCCCTGATTGGTTTGTGCTTTGAAGTGAACTCGATTCTAGCAGAGAGTGCTAGAATAATGACGTAACTTCTTCTTCAGGAATGGATGGACTTCAATTTGGCTCTGAATCATGTTCGGATCGAGGTGTATGGCTGAACCCAATGGAGAATTTGGGTTTTAGCTAGCTTCTAAGCTCGGATTAAGTAGAGGTAGAAGAGAATAACATACTTTTGAATTACATGACAGTTTTAATCAGCGAAAGCAAGTTGCTCTAGTGGTAGTGTACTTGTGTTGTCTTCTCAAGCATCCGGGTTTGAATCCCATCTGGTTTTTTTCTATTTCATATGCTTTAGAAGGTTGCAATGTCGGAAGCTTTGCCTTTTATGTTGATTTAGGAGAGCTCTCTTTGAGGGACTTCAGAGGTTCAAAAGTTGCATATGTCTGCTATAGATATTGTCCTTCTTTTGATCTTTGGTTGATCTACTTCTCCTGCGACCAGTTAAGCAATAAAGTAGTCGCTTGTATCACTCTTTCATTCGACGTGATTGCACTCCTGGATAAGACGATGGCTTTCTACCGGGAATGCCATAGGTTTGAACCCTGCTCATGACCACTTTTGCCATTTTACTTGAGCTGAACAAGCTTTCAACGCCAAATATAAGGTCTTCATTAATTCTGCAGAGACCAAAACCACAAGAGCGCCTTTTCTAAGTTGGATAGAACAATGCTGTAGTCAATCTGGTCATCAACTCGAGTTCTGCGTGTTGTCACTCAGAGGTAGACTTATTCTTTTTGTAGCCTCCTCCTTCAGGTAGACCCACCAAATGAATTTAGAAGCAATTGATGCACACTCGCGAGCAACACACACCACTCACGAGCGGTCCGAGGTCACTATGGAAGCTCTGATACCAATGCAACAACCTAAGGACTACGACCACCATGTGCTAAAGAGATGATTCTCCTCCCAACCTTATGCGTATATATATAGATATTCGAATCAACAAGGACCACAAATGTAACTAAAGTCCACAAGTGCATATGCAATCTCCTCCACTCCTTTCATATCTTCCACTAGATTCTACTAGTGGTTGGAGTGATCTCGACCATTGCTTTAGTACCTTCCTCTAGAGTCTACTAGTGGTTGGTGTACTCGCCTCTTGAGTTAAGTTCATTGGACTCAAGTTAACTCACCTTAACTTGAGTTAGAAGGCTTAGAGTTCCTTGGGTAAAACTCTCTCCTCATGCTCCCCATGGGGATTGAACCCAAGAGCTCCTCCTTCACAACCATGAGACTTAACCACTAGGCTAAGTGGATTACTTGTTTAAGAGGACACAGGAAATTATGCTTAAATCTAGTCTCAAGATCTTTGGCCATACACATGAGTGACCAAACAGTGTTTGATTTCACATCTGTCAGAACGGATTGGACCCTTAGATCATAGACTTACTTTATTATAGGATACTTATCTAGATATCTATCTATGTATTTATCTATGTATCAATCAATCAGTCTATCTATATTTCTATTCATATATCCATCATTTTATTTATTTATTTATTTATTTATCACCATATATACATATTTACCAATCTATTTATCTACCTATATATTTATCATCATATCTGTCCACTATATATTTATCATCATATTTGTCCCTCTATTTATCTATATATCTATTTAAATGACGTGGATTCATTTGAACTTAAGTTGATTAAATGATGTGGATTCATTTGGATTAAGTGGATTAAGTTATGTGGATTGACTTGAATTATGTGAAGTAAATGATGTGGATTCATTTGAATTAAGTGGATTAAATGATGTGGATTCATTTGAGGTAAGTGAATTAAATTATGTGGATTCATTTGAATTATGTGGATCAAATGATATGGATTCATTTGAATTAAGTGGATTAAATGATGTGGATTTGTTTGAAAATATGTGGGATAATTGATGTCAATTCATTTTAATTAAGTGGATTAAATGATTGGATCCATGTGAATTATGTGGAGTAAATGATGTGGATTCATTTGAAATGTGTGGAGTAAATGATATGGATTTATTTGAATTATGTGGAGTACATGATGTGGATTCATTTGAATTAATTGGATTAATGACATGGATTCATTTGAGGTAAAAGTAATGATTTTGTTTTGTAGATTTGAAAGCAAAACATGGCAAGAATGCCAGATGTGAATAATGACCTTGATCATGTTGAATCTCAAAGGATTTTGTCTGAACAGAATACTCAAATTGCACAATCACGATTAGCATTTTTATTCCACCAAGATTTAGAACTAGAGGGATTAGAAGGAGAACCATTATCAATGAAAGAAGTTGAAATGCTCTGTCAAAATCTTTTTGTTTGTGATGTTCACTTTTGAGTTACAGGAAGGGTGAAAGAAACAGCACCATTAAAGCTTTCTGACTTACAACATAAAGGATTAGCAGGAACTTTACTTTGATGCGTTGTTCAAGTTAACAATCATTACCAAATAATAATCAAATAGCACTATATTTCATTCAAAAAGTTTTTGTACACAATATCACCGACGTGCAGATTGGGATGATCACTCGAAGAATGCAAGTATAGGTTTGGGTTGTCCTCAAAATTGTGCACAATCTCATAATTAAGGACACGAAGGCCCTCTTCATCGAAAGTGGCCCTATATTTTCCTACCTGAAAAACATAACCTTATCCATGATTTATCATGATAGGGAGAAGAATTATACAATGAAGAATTAACAATTCTTGGATTATGAAGAACAATCGATGATCAAGAAAAGAGAATTGATGATTTAGAAAATCAAAAGCAAAATGTACAAATATCTCTTGACGCATATGAAAACAAATGAATTATTCAATCAAGAAAACAATGAATAGACAAGTGACTTTTTCTAATATTTAGAATCATCACTTTATGATAAAGAAATTTTTTCAGCAATTGAATCTAACCAAAGTATTAAGAGTACACTATTTTCTTCATTTTGAATATCATCATCTATTATAGGTACCATGTCATGTATTTCTTCCACATATGAACCATCATTATGATCTACATCTAAATCACGATCACTCCATGAATCTTTTGTTAAAATGTTATGAGTTTGAAATTCTCCAAAAGTTTGTTGGGCTATTGTAGAAGCTATCTTGGTTGGAGCATATAACAAATGCATATTACAAAAAATGTATACCAAATCATTGGCACGTGATATACTTAAGAGATTTCTTCATTTTGAATGAAGAAAATCATATTCACTCCAATTACATTCACAATTATCACTTGAAGCTCTTATTAAAAGCACTCTCATAGCTATATATTGCAATTCCACTACCTCATCTCCATACTCTTTCTACCATATAGGAGGTGGATGCTTTTGAATTACTTCAATGTGCCATGGATCTCCAACATATCCTTCTCGATTTACATAAGCTACTCTCTAGTGGAATTCATCTCGACCATCTATGCCTAGAAATAGTAATTGAAATGTGGTTTTTGAAATTGGCCATGACTTCTTTGTTTATGCTTGGCCATTGAGTTGAAATGTTGAATCCAAGATGAACATTGTTCCATGTAAATGAGTATGCATTTGCGTTTGTCTTTTCTCTGCTAATGATACAATCCATGTTTTTGAGAAATGATTAAAGTATTTCACTTTTTGAATAGCTTCTAACATAATCCAATAATTTTTTTTAATCACAAACTTATCGGTATCAACAATTTGTAGTGATACCGATAATGTTTTCAAGATTATGCCAAAATTTTTGTGACTATATTAGACACATACACTTCGAAGCTATAACTCGATAAGAAGGATAGTTCTGTATCCATGTTTCACATCTTTAATCTGCAATCATTTCTACAAGTGTTGGCTTGACTTCCAATAATCCATTGAGCACAATATAGGCTGTTGCAAGTTGTGTGGCACAAAAGATATGAAGTGATTTATTGGGAGATTGTGAACGAAAGAAAGAATATGAAAATTGATGCTCTCAGATAAATTTGACCACATGATTTGCATCTAATAAAATTTGTTTATTAATGAAAGATATTCTACCTATATCTTTCAATAATACATTTACTATATGAGCTATGAACGGAACCCAAGTAATGCCTTCATACTTGTTTTGTAGTGAAATTCTAGTGCTTTGAAAATTAGATGCATTATAAATGACTATCGTAGTCACATTCTTTTGACCACCCATGCGAGATATAGCATGCTCATATATCTTTACAAGAGAAGCTGAAATCTTATCTTTAAGAGAAGTATCAATTGCTTCCAAAAATGTTCTTCCCTTTGGACATACAACCATCACATTAATCAATGGATTGTTATGAAAACTTGTCCATCTATCTAATGCTATTGTGCATCCATACATGGGTACATAATCAAGCACTATTCATTCTAAAATAGCTTGAGTACTTTTCTTCACTTTACCTACATACCTTGTTCGCATTTTATTGTAATTTGGCATGGTGTATCCTTTTCATGCATTTGACATCAAAGCATCTTTGAAAATAGAATTCTCTACAATATATCATTGTTATACTAAGGCTTATACCGATGAAATTGAATGGGTGCATTTTTGGCCCGATGTCAGTGTATAAGTCAGTATAGGTGTCAATAGAAAAGCGTCGATTTAGGTGTCAATATGCACATCGGTATAAGCATCGGTAATACCAATGCGTATACCGATGCCCATATTGGTGACCTGGTGTGCATATCGATGCGTATACCGACGTCTACTAAAAATACCGACAAGTATACCAACGACCATATTTGCATAATTTTTTTGGGTAGAGTGTGTTGTCTCTTGTTGTAGCAACGTTACCATGATGTTGTCTAGCAAAAGACAATACACTTTGCCCAAAGAAAACTGAGTACATGTGATGTGTACTCTAATGGCAACCAAAACATGATTTCATATAGTAAAATATTGTCGGACACAAAAGAGATGAGCAAAATGAACCATGAATCATGTACAAAAAAGTTTTATATTCCATAAATGAAGCATGT